>ML309328.1:129011-157700 GCA_005239505.1 Nicotiana paniculata
AGCAGCATGGAGGTGGGCCTGGCTCTACCTATCCCCAGTCTTTTATATATGGCCAGCGGCATCAAATTAATGTTGGCCCCCAATTCACATAGAGCTTTGGTGAAATTTAAGTTGCCAATGGTACACGGAATTGTAAAAAACCCTGGGTCACACAATGTTTCAGCAATAGGATGCGTCACCACCGCACTACAAGTCTGAGTAAGGGTGACAGTGACTAGATCTTGGAAGTCAACTTTTCTGGACATCAATTCCTTCATCATTTTAGCATACCCAGGCATTTCTTTCAATGCATCAATCAATGGAATATTTACCTATATCTGCTTTAGCATGTCCAAGAACTTCTTGTATTGTTCATCCTTTTGGTATTTAGCCAGCCTCTAAGGGAATGGAGCTGGCGGTCTCTTTTTCCCAGTGATTTGGGACTTTTCTTTCTCAGCCACCACCTCAACTACCGGCTTCTAAGTCATCTCCACTTATTTTTTAGTCTCACTCTGTGCACTAGGTTCTTCTTCACTAGGTTGCACTGTTGCCTTGGTCAAGTTTGTTGAAGCATCAAGTTTAGTCGGCATGGGTACCAGTGTCTCGGTCTGTCTGCTTTCATGAGATCTTTCCAAGTCCAAATTTAATTCTCTGCCACTGCGAAGAGTTACTGCCATCAGCTGCCTTGGGCCCTGGTCCACCGAATTTACCTGAGTATCTGCAGGTAATGTTCCAGGAGGACGACTGTTTACTGCCATAGATATCTGGCCCAACTGTATTTCAATATTTTTAATAGCTGCATCATGTACATCTACTCTTTCACTTATTTTAGCATTTGACCCAATTACCTGCTGCATCATAGCTTCTAACCTGGCAAACCTATCTTTTTGCCTTCCCCCTTGTTGTTGCTGAGGAGGGTAGTATGATTGTTGTTGATTCTGATGGGTATAACCTTTTGGCCTCTGATACGGTGTTGCATTACCTTGTGGTCCCTGACACCCATATTTCCACTATTCTGTTGTTGGTGAGGTGGCCTATATGATTGAACTTGCTGACCCCAGTTCTGTGCCCCTTGTCTCTGGCTTCCATAATTCGATACGTAATTCATATTTTCTGGATAAGGAGGGTGGTGACATTCTGTATTCCAGTGATTCTTAAGTGGTTGACTAATGCAAGTAGTGAATAAGCCCCCATTGGTAGTGTCAACGATGTGTACCTACTGTTTTTGTCCCGATTCTTCCACCTTCTTAGTAAGTATACTCATTTGTGTTATCAAGGTGGCTACGTTCTCTGCAATGGTATTAGATGGATCGAATGACACTGAATGGACTAAAGGAGTAATGGGTGCATTCCTTGTTGTCCATCCTGAATTCTGTGCCATTTTATCAAGAAATATTTGACTCTCTCTCCACGTTTTGCTCAGGAATGCTCCACCAGCCGAAGCATCAACATTTGCTTTCACAGTATCAGCCAAACCCATGTAGAAACGCTGCCCCAACATTTGCTCTGGAATGCCATGATGTGGACAGATAACCAGCATACTCTTAAATCTTTCCCATGTCTCTTGCAATGTTTCATCTTGTTTCTGTCTAAATCTCAAGATTTCATCAATTAGTTGAGCAGTCTTGTTGGGTGGGTCAAACTTGTTCACGAACTATTTTACTAACTCCTCCCATGTGGTAATGGAATTGATGGGGAGTGAGCTTAGCCAAGTTTGGGCAGCACCAGTCACTGAGAATGGAAACAACAACAGTTTAATTGCCTCCTGAGTAACGTTAGGCTGCCTCTGTGTTTTGCAGATTGACAGGAAGGTTTTCAAGTGCTGCTGGGGATCTTCAATGTATGACCCTGAGAGTAGCCCTTTGTTCTGCAATAGGTGCAGCATATTATTTGTTATCTGAAAGGACTCGGCATGTATCTGAGGAACCAGTATTGTTGTGGCCAAATTCTCAGCTGTCGGTTGTGCCCAGTCATATAAAAGAGCCTCTGCCCCTATTTGAGCGACTGGGTCTACCACATCATCCCCCTGATTGTTTCGGTTATGTGCATATTCCATGTCTGTTTCAATTTGTTCAATTTGTGGTTGGCGTTTGCTTTTCCGGTTGGTCCGGTTGATGGTCCTGAAAACTTTCTCAGGGTCTGATAAGGCTTCGATTACTTTACCGGTCCTCGATGAGTTTCTAGGCATGCACCTGCAACACTTAGCAAACGTTAAACTTTCAATGTGAAAACGAAAATTTGAAGAAAATTGACTATATTTCAGAATTTTGTATTTCTTCCACCTCAATTGATAATACCGTTAATTCCCCGGAACGGCGCCAAAATTTGATCACGCTCAACTATGTCTTATAGAATGACTAAACGGGCGCTGCAAATATAATCCGGGGTATTACGCCCAAAGTCGATCCCACAGGGAATTTACGTATCAATTAAGTCTTTAAAATACTAAACTATTACTTAATCAATCTTCTCAAGACTTTTGAATATCAAGTGGTGATGTCTACTAAATCTAATAACAAAATAATAAACTAGCATTTAACTAACAATATAGTGTAAACAATGATAATAAAGGTCTAAGGTTATGGTTTCCCCCGTTGGTGAATTCTTTCTCCGATATTTCTTATAGTTTAATTAATCGTCTCTATCAATCATGTACACTCTATCTACCATAAATCTCTCTCAAGTAATTATGATAATTTACTAGACGCACTCTCTCAAGTTACACTAGCTAGATTGCAAAACAGTAAATTTTAGATTGCATCCGAGGTATCGTTATCTCTAATCCAACCTCTAAACCCTCGGTTATGACTTTCGTCTATACTCCGGGAGTGATGTTCAAACAACTACCTAAATATGCACTCTGTCTCTCGAGTAGATACATAATAAATAGGAACAACTAATTCATGGCCATTCAATTAACTACAACAAGAACGTAGTTGAACAAATAAAGAATAATCAACCAAATATATCAATATCGCAATAAATTCATCCCCAACGGGTTCTACCAAAACACTAGATTTAAAGGAGTTAGCTAGACATGTTTATACGAATCAAACCCAAAATAAATTGCATAATTGAACTGCAAATTAATGAATAAAAGATGTAGAAATCAATGTTTTTTCACTTCAATGGTTTCTTATCTTCAAATCCTTCGTCTGCCTCCCAATCCTCGTTAAGTTGTGTTTTAGGAGTCTATTTATATGTTTAGGACAAACACTAAACGTGTAGGAGACTTCGATTCCAATCGGGAAACACTTAAACTTGTCAAAACTCGGAATTGACCAAAACAGGGGCCTGGCATTATGAGGCTAACGCCTGGATAACGCCAGGCTAGGGCTAGCGTTTGGACTCCAACGCCTGGCTAACGCTAGGCTAGGGCTGGCGTTTGGACCCTAATGCATGGCTAACGCCAGGCATGGCCAGGCGTATATGCTCTGGCGCCCAGCTATAGCCCAGTGCACTCCTCCTCGCCTCTTGAGCGTATTGTCGATGTATTTTCATCAATTTAGCTCGGTTTCCCTCTCCAATTCACCTACACATGAAATAGACTCTATTATGCATATTAAAAGTGTATTTTTATCATTAACGCACATAAAATGTAGGGCATATAACATGTTAAACCATGAATTCTAGCCTCGCATCACCAACCTTTATGTAGGCTTAAGCTATCTTCCTATCTATGGCTCATGGTATTAGTTATTACTTTAGCCTTTCTTGGGCGCTACGGAATATCCATGATACAATCTTCTAACAATTCAATCATTTGTCTATGCCCAGGGCTCAATTCTTTCTTTTAACAAAATACCGGAGTTTTCTACGGCTGTATGAATGTCAATATATATGCTGCATCGATAATACTCCAAAATCTTAAGTGCGTTCATAACGTAACTAACCCTTGATCATTGATCGAATAATTCTTTTCCTTCCATCTCAGCTTTCTTTAAACATAAGCAATTACTTTTCCTGGTCTTTCTGCCCCCTTGTTGCATGCATACTTAGCTTATCTTGTTCCCATCTTAGCTTTTTGTGAAACTCATATGATTTCGACCAGTACTTTTGGTTTCACTTCCCGCTCATTAGCCATGACAGGTGACGGACCACTTTCTTATGGAGTGCATACATGTTGTAGTGAGACTGTTCTTACATGACCTTTTTATTCTCATTCTAGTTACCATGTTTAGGTTGAATCCTTCTTCTTCATTTCCTCAGCTAGTCTTTCATTGTTTTATTTAGGGATGACCCTCTGACTCTTGTAAAGCTATGAAAGCTCAAAGCCAGCTGTAAGGTCCGGAGCAGGAGAATTAGGGTACGCGACGGCCGCTGCGCTTATTACATCGTATATTCGACGGAATTTTTTATGTCCTTCCTTGCCTATATTTATCCGTAGTTACTTACCTCCACGCCCTTGTTCTTGTAGGGTTTCTTCTAAACTGATATTTTGACTGTCTTCCCATTGGCACTCTTTTTTATTTTCGTAACACTTATACGGTACCTTTAATTACCCCAACTCCTATCTGAATATTTCTCAAGTATTATAATGACATTACCGCGAGGCTGAATTCACTATAATGGGTTTTTAATATGTTTATCTTGCACGATCCGCTGATTCATCTGTACCCTACTGCCTAGCCATAACTAGGCTCTTCCTGAATCAACTACCAACTACTCGTTGGCCCGTTCTCATATCAATATTACACGTAATATTTCTTGGGTTATTTTCTTTTGTCTTAACTTATCTTTCACACTGGCTCCTTATTTATCAATAACATCCTGGGAAGAAACCCTTACTTCCTTTCCTTGACGTCGTGTTTGCATAATATTCTGGAATCATAGCATATCTGTAGGATTTGAATAAGTGCAATCTCATCCCTTTCTCATTTTTATCGCATTCTTCTTTTACCATTCATAATTACTAGAACCACATAATCCTGACTTAATTCCACATCACTCCATATTCCCCCCTTTAGGGGAGTACTAATAGTTGGAGCCACAACGATCTACCTATAGATATTTTACCTCTTCATCTTTGGAATATTTTCACATCATCGATTACCCTTACTCGCCTTGCGGTAAGTCTTCTATACCAAGGATAACAAATTTCCTTACTCGCAAGGGTGAAACTTAACATACAATCTTTTAAATTTAACTTTGCTCACATTGCTTACTTTAGGGAAGCGTCTTCTTGAATGACCATTCTCAGAATTTCTCATGAATCTTCTTCTGTTATGCATTCTATTATCCTCAGAACAAAATTTGAAATTCTCATGATGTCGACCATTATCAAATTTCTCAGCCCTTAATTCATGTTTAGTTTATCTTGTTCACCAATCCATACTGATTTCTATTACTCTGGGGTCTAACTTTTCCTTCTGGTAATCACATTAGAGTCACAAACTTATTTCTCGAAATGAGGATGTGACTTTGTGACCCATATTCTTTTGTTGTCTCAAGGCCTGTCACCTCTCATATTTTCCTTCACTTGACTATAGACTCTGTAATACTGACATCTTTTGATCTACCGTTGTCATCCATGTATCATATCTTACTCATAATTCTTCATTAACTCTTCTCTTATTTCCCGCTAACATTTATGTCTATCACTTTATTCTGAAAACTCGAACAATACATTCTTTTTCTTTTAGCTCCCCTTTGCTCCATCCAGTGGATCTTCAGGTTGCTTAACGTTCTCGCACTACTAGGGACGCAAGCTACACTAAGGTAATATTTATCCTATTCGGCTTTCAATGCCTATCTTCTGAATTTTATTTATTTATTTTTTGATCATGCTAGTATTCATATCTAATTGTAATATTCTAGAGTTCACCATCTAGGTGTCTCATAAGAAGATCTATTAGCACCTTTATAATATCCTTGGGAAATGTCAACTAACGCAAACAATCCACCCATCATTTTGGGTTACTCTAATCCCAGCTGGATCCTGATATCACGTCCTTCTCTTAAACCATATCTGTTAACTCCCATAGGGCATAACTGAGATGGGTGTGGCCAGTTGAAGGTAACTAAAAGTGCTTATATCTCTCTTCTTTAATGGTAAATACTGATAATCTTAATTAATTGGGGGTCTCGTATCCTTTTTCACCTTGCTTCTCTTACTTGTTGAAACTTTTATCTACTTTCTGAATCTCTCATTGCTTTTCACCATATGAGTGGATAGATATTCATGCCTTAGGGATCCTTAACAAGAAGCTTACACGTCTTAGTACACACATGATCTGTTGAAGACCTTACATTTACTCATCATAAGCATCATGCAAAATCGAGTTCTTCTGACTCAACTCTTTCACATCCACATGCAATATCTTACCAACTATCGTTGCGGATGTAGGTATCGTCTTATTATGAATAAAATAGAATTTGGGAGTTTGAGTTCTTACAACTGAGCTCTACCACACGATCTATAGTAAGAATAAAGAGTGAAAGTCCTAAATTACCTTTAGCCTCCTAATTATAAGTTTGGTGCACAACACACCCATAAACAAGACTCTACTACACACAGCTTGTAGACTCCCTAGGACGGAACTGCTCTGATACCACTTCTATCATGACCCAACCTGATGGGCCGCGACGGACACCCGGTAAGCTCAACCGAGTACCAACGTAACGTATCCTTTTTACTACATCATCATAAGTAAGTGGGCCAGAAGGGGCTTCATGAGATAACCAGAGTAAAAATGAGGGAATATTCGACATAGAACGACCCAACCTGATATAGAAACTCATACCTGTGACATACGGGCCTATAAGGCCAATGTGATCTATTATATACTTAAAGTAGAGGCCGACAAGGCCATACAAGTATTCGTATACATGACATCTGTCTACAAGCCTCTAAGAGTACATACTTATCATAAAGGTTGGGATAAGGCCCCGCCATACCAAACAATACCCGTCTAAATAATATTGACCAAACAAGCAACTATGGAGCAAATGGAATGCACCAACATCGTCCGCTGAGTTGATAGCCTACTTGGAGAACTCTCGCCTTGTCTATTGGGATCTGCGGGCATGAAACGCAGCATCCCCAGGCAAAAGGGATGGCAGTACAAATAATATACTGAATAAGTAAGGAATGAAAATTAGCAAATAATATACATGAGAGAAACATGGAGTAAAAGACTCGACATGTAAGTCTGAATTTTTTTTTAATAATTTAATACTTATAACGTCATGCATATGTGTATAAATCTCATACAATGCATGGTTACATGCGTTCATAACATCATCAAGCCTCTAAGGGCATCCCATCATATCATCTCAGCCATTGTGGGCAACATCATCAATGTATACCAGTTGATCCGGTGGTGCTGCATACTCAACACCGTAATCTTTTCCCATCTCCCATATACATATAATATACATATATACGCATATATAACACCATCTGGTCATGGGTCAATATAAACGAATGCAATGCATGAGAAGTACATCAATAATATCTTTCAGAATGTCATAAGATCATTATGCCTTCGATTATTATCATGAAATAAACTTTATCAACTTACATATTTTCTGAGATCCATGAAAAGTTGATAGAATAATAGGGCACATGGGAAATCAAGAACATAATCATCTCTAACATTTCTATGAATAGAGTCATTTATGGAAATATGTGCATTTGCTCGTTTCGTTTGTATCGTATGGATTATGCCAAAAGAAAGAAGGGATAGCCTTAATATACCTGAACCGATTCTCTTGACAATTCCATTAACACCCATTGATTGCGACAACACGTAACGACTGATCGAAGTAGGGTAAAATCCGTATGATATTCTTGAGAAAGATTGGACCGTACTCCCTTAGAATCACAAAATCCCGTTTCTATTATGCTAAGAAGTATCCTATGAATTTTTTTTCAAGAAACATCACGTTACTACCATTCAAATGCTTGTATTAATTGTTGAAGCTCCCTTTCATTTCATTGTAGAATGCAAGAATCTCTCTTAAGTGATTTTAGATAGGCTTTTAATATTGGTTGGTGTGGGCCCCACTATATAAGAACGGTTTGTCCACAATGTCTTCAAAATGAGCCACATATTTTAATGACTAAAAATCATTCCTTGGTCTTTAAATCAAGACCCCTTGTCTGCCATGTTAGGAGATGGTGTCCCCCTTAAACTTTATCAATAATTTCTTAATTACAAGTTAATCTCCCACTTAAAAATCTGGAATTTTCCAACTATTCACATAATCAAGAATTATCTCAAATTACTTAAAATACTACTCACTTTTAACACACTTTCTACATCTTAATAACATGGTCATTTGGTACCTTGTATGACACTAGTCCATAAATACAAGGTATTATAGATTAGACTGAATTTTATCCCTAATTTTCAAACTTCGACAAAACTCATTTTCTTCGATTTGCTTACCTTTTTACTTTCACGAATTTACTTGTTACTTGTTTGAAATAGCATAATTCTTAAAATCTCAAAATAATCTCATTCCCGAACTTATGTCGATTAACTTACGATGAAACTTTAATGTACGAAAATACGGGATGTAACGTCTTATTTATGAGTTTTTATCAATTTACTTATGGAGTACTTTCACGTACGAAAACATGGAGTGTAACAGAAACATTCGTGCACCTGATGAATAGTGTATTCCAGCCTTATCTCGACTTTTATGTCATTGTATTCATTAACGACTTCTTGGTGTACTCTCGCAAACAAAAGGATGATGAGAAGAATTTAAGGATTGTACTTCATACATTGAGGAGTACAATCAAAGAGGATTTGGATGAGATGGTACGTGGTATCCCGCTCATTGAGAAGCTTTTCATAAGAGGAGATTTCAACGTCCACATTGGAGCAACGTTTGGAGGCTATGATGATGTTCATGGTGGCTTTGGTTTTGGAGATAGAAACGGAGGAGGAACGTATTTGCTGAACTTTTCGCATTTGATTTGGTGATAGCAAACTCGAGTTTCCTGAAGAAGAGGGAGAACTTGGTCACCTTTCAAAGTTCAGTGGTCGAGACTCAGATTAATTATTTACCTTATAGGAAGTCTGATAGAAGTCTTTGCACGGATTTGAAGGTCATCCCGAGTGAGAACCTCTCGACCCTTCATAGGCTCTTGGTCATGGACATTGAGATATTGAGTAAAATAAGGAAGAGGGCGATGTATCTCAAACACAGGACAAGTGGGGAGCCTTGATGGAAGCTAAAGAGTAGGAGTTGGGGGTCAAGCTGGTGACTATGGGGGCTTAGAAGAGTAGTGGGGACGCAAGCTCTATGTGGACCACGACTGCGTAGTGCATTAGGGAAGTTGCGAGAGATGTATTAGAAGAGGGAGAATATGGAGCATTATAAGTTGGCTAAGAAAAAGGAAAAGCTAGTAGTTACAGTGGCTAAGACAACAACTTTTAGTCGTTTGTATGAGGAACTTGAGGGTTGAGGTGGGGATAAGAGGTTGTTCAAGTTAGCCAAGGAACGAGAAAGGATGGTGTGTCACTTGGACTAAGTGAAGTGCATCAAGGACGAAGAAGGTAGAGTTTTGTTGGATGAGGGGCTTATCCGTCAGAGATGGAAGACCTTCTTCGACAGTCTCTTGAACGAGGAGTAGGAGATAAGCATTTTACTGGGTGATTTGGAACTCTCCGGGAGTCGTTGTGACTTTGGCTATTGTAGGCAGATTAGAGTTGATGAGGTTGAGTGGGTTATGCGTAAGATAATCAGGGGCAAAGAAACCAGGCCGAATGAAATACCGGTGGAGTTTTGGAAGAAGGCGGGAAAAGTAGGTGGATCACGAAAAAGATTGAAAAAGATTCTCGAACGACAAATATTCCCGAAAAGTGGAGGTGGATCACGATGGTTCCTGTATACAAGAACAAGGGTTATATCCAAAATTTCAATAACTATCGAGGTATCATGGTGCTTATCCATACTATGAAAGTCTGGGAGAGAGGTTGAGCTAAGGGCGGGGAGGAGTGTGTCTATTTCTGTGAACCAATTTGTGTTTATGTTGGGGAATTCCACAATAGAAGACATCCATCTTGTTAGGAGATTGATGGAGCAGTATAGGGAGAGAAAGAAGGACTTGCATATGGTATTCATCGACTTAGAAAAGGCGTGCCATAAATTTCCGAGAGTGGTTTTGTGGAGACGTTTGGAGGCTAGAGTTGTACCTGTTGTCTATGTTAAGTTGACTAAAGACATGTATGATGGAGTAAATACTTAAGTGGGGATGTTGGGTTTGGATTCAGACCATTTTCCGGTGATGTTGGGATTGCATTAGGGGTCGGCACTCAGCCCATTTTTTGTTTGCTCTGCAATGGATGTACTAACACACCACATCTAAGGGGAGGTTCTGTGGTGCATGATATTTGCACAAGATATTTTATTGATTGGCGAGACGCAAGACGGTGTAAACGCGTAATTAGAGGTATGGAGGAGATCCTAAAATCTAAAGGTTTCAAGTTGAGCAGGAGAAGACAAAATACTTTGAGTGTACGTTCAGTGGCGAGACTCAGGGGGGAAGGGGAGGTGAGGCTGGACTCGCAAGTCATCCCTAGGAGAGGAAGCCATAAGTACCTTGGTTCTACTATTCAGGGGGATTGGGAGATTGATGAAGATGTCATACATTGTAATTGGGTGGGATGGATAAGATAAAGACTCACTTCTGGTATTTTGTGTGAGAAGAAGGTGTAAGGGTAAGGTATACAGAGTGGTGGTCATACCAACGATGTTTTATGGGGCTGGGTGTTGGCCACTCAAAATCGCTCATGTCCAAAAGATGAAGTTAGCATAGATAAGGATGTTGAGATGGATGTGCAGGCACACCAGGTTAGATAGGATCAGAAATGAGGTTATTCGCGACAAGGTGGGTGTGGACCCTATTGAGGATAAGATGCGGGAAGTGCGGCTTAGGTGGTTTGGTAATGTTAGGAGGAGGAGCACAGCGCCCCAGTGAGGAGGTGTGAGAGGTTGACGTTGGAGGGCCTACGAAGAGGAAGAGGTAGGCCAAATAAGAGGTGGGGGGAGGTGATTAGGCAAGACATGGTGCGACTTTAGCTGACCGAGGACATGACCTTTGATAGGAAGGTATGGAGGTCTAGGATTAGTATAGTAGAGTAGGTAGTCTAGAGTGTTCATAACACTAGTATTGGCACGCAGTCTTGATTTTTGTTGGTAGTAGGTTTTTATGACTAACCGTTATTTTCTTTCATTTTTGATCACCTTACTATCTTGTTGTTTATTCAGCTTTTATAATGGATTTTTGGTACTGTCCCTAGGTTATATTTTTGTTATGTGGTGTTTATGCTTTCTTGAGCCGAAGTTTTATTGGAAACAATCTCTCTATCCTCGCAAGATAGGGGTAAGGTCTGCGTACAAAATACCTTTCCTTGACCCCGTGGTGTGGGATAATACTAGGTATGTTATTGTTGTTGTACTCCTGACATTGTGGGAGAAGAAATTGTATGAAAAATTCTCAAACGTGAATTTTGGCTTGATTTAGTGGCTTTTGTGGGTCGTGCAGTTTCTAGTAAGGGGATCAAGGTAGATCCGAAGAAGATTGAGGTAGTTCAGAGTTGACCAGAACCGTCTTCGACTACCGAGATTCAAAGTTTCCTTGGTTTAGCCGGATATTATCGCCACTTCATAGAGGGTTTCTGGTCCATTGCTGCACATTTGACCAGATTGACCTAGAAGGGTGCTCCATTTAGGTGGTCAAACGAGTGTGAGGAGAGCTTTCAAAAACTCAAGATTGCCTTGACCACAGCTTCTGTCTTGGTTTTGCCTTCACCATCGGGTTCATATATAGTTTATTCTAATGCTTCACGGATTGGTATTTGGTGTGTCTTGATGTAGGAGGGTAGGTTGTTTTCTTATGCTTCGTGCCAGCTGAAGCCCCATGAGAAGAACTACCTTGTACATGATGTAGAGTTGGCAGCCATAGTTCACGCATTGAAGATTTGGAGGCATAATCTCTACGGCGTGTTTTGTGAGGTATTCACAGATCATCGGAGTTTACATCACTTGTTCAAGCAAAAGGACCTGAACTTGAGGTAGTCAAGGTAGTTAGAGTTGTTGAAAGACTATAATATCACTATTTTATACCATCCCGGAAAGGACAATGTAGTGGTTGATGCCTTAGTAGAAAGGCTGAGAGTTCGGGTAGCGTTGCATAATTCTAGTTGGTGAGAGGCCATTAGCATTGAATGTTCAGGCTTCGGCCAACCAACTTGTGATATTGGATGTTTTGGATCCCAGTCGGTCCTAGCTTGCGTGGTTTCTCGGTCTTCTTTGTATGAGTGCATCAGATAGAGTCAGTGTGACAACCCCATTTGCTTGTCCTTAAGGACACGGTACATCATGGCTATGCCAAGGAGGTTTCTATTAGAGATGATAGGGTGTTGCAGATGCAAGGTCGAATATGTGTGCCCAAAATTGGATGGGTTGCGTGAGTTGATTCTTGAGGAAGCCCACAGCTCGCGCTACTCCATTCATCCGGGTTCCCCTAAGATGTATCTAGATTTAAGGCAGCTATTGGTGGAGAAGAATGAAAAAAGATATTGTAGCGTATGTGAATCGGTGCTTGAACTGTCATCACGTGAAGTACGAGATCAGAGGCTAGACGGTTTGCTTCAGAGACTTGAGATTCCCGAGTGGAAGTGGGAGGATGTTTTCATGGATTTCATTGTTGGGCTTCCATGGACTTTGAATAAATTTGGCGTAGTGTGGGTGATTGTGCATAGGCTGACCAAGTCAGCACATTTCATTCTAGTGGTGACCACCTATTCTTCTGAGCAGCTGGCTCAGATCTATATCGGTGAGATTGTTCGCCTTCAGAGGGTGCCAGTGTCTGTTATCTCTGATTAAAGAAATCTGTTCACATTTCACTTCTGGAGGGCCGTACAGCGTGAATTAGGCACACAAGTTGAGTTGGACGGGCAGTCCGAGCGCACCATTTAGATCTTATAGGATATGATACATGTATGTGTTATAGATTTCGGGGGTTCCAGGGATCAGTTCTTGCCGCTTGCAAAGTTTTCTTACAACAATAGCTAACAATCGAATATTTAGATGGCTCCTTATGAGGACTTGTATGGGAGGCGTTGTCGTTCTCCAGTTAGTTGGTTAGAGCCGGGAGAGGCTAGATTGTTGGGAACTGATTTGGTTCGGGATGCCTTGGATAAAGTCAAGTTGATTCAGGATCGGCTTCGTACGACATAGTATAGATAGAAGAGTTATGCCGATCGAAAGGTTAGTTATGTAGCACTTAGGGTGGGGGAGAGAGTTTTACTACGGATTTCACCCATTAAGGGTGTGATGAGATTAGGGAAGAAGGTCAAGTTTAACCCTAGGTATATTGGTCGTTTTGAGATCATTAAGAGAGTGGGGGAGGTGAGGTGATCCGTCCCATGTATTAGATTTCAACTCAGTCCAATTGGATAGGGACTTGACTTATGTTGAGGAGTCAGTAGCCATCTTGGACAGACAGGTCAAAGAACATTGATTTAGTGAAAGTTTAATAGAGGGGTCAACTAGTCGAGGAGGCGACTTGGGAGACTGTGCATGATATGCATAGCCGTTATCCTCACCTTTTCCTCACTTCAAGTATGTCTCTATACTCGTTGGAGGATGACCATTTGCTTTAAGATGGGGGAATGTAACGACCCTGCCGGTCATTTTGAGTGTTTTATCCTCGTTCCCCTATTTATTGTCTACTCTATGTTCAACTGTTGTTATGTGACTCGCCAGGGTGGTTGGTTTGTTTTTCGGTGAGTTTTAGAGTGAATTGGGACACATTCCCAAAGTGGGAGGCTTCAGTTGAAGAGTTGACCGGAATTTAAATTTTGTGTACACAACTACAGAATGGAGTTTGACAGTTCCGATAGCTTCGTATAGTTATTTTGTGCTTAGGGAGTATGCCCGAATATTGATTTGGAGGTTCATATGTTGGTTTGAGACTTTTTGGTAAAAGTTGGAAAAGTGAAGATTTGGAAGGTTGAGAGGTTTGACCGAGAGTTGAATATATTCATATCGGTTTCGTATTGTGCTTCCAGAAGTTAGTATAGGTCCGTTGTGCCATTTGACACTTGCACGCAAAATTTGAGCTCATTCGGAGTTGGTTTGATGTGATTCAGTATTAGTTTTAGAAGTTGAATGTTCATTAGTTCATTAGGCTTGAATCGGGGGGTGATTCGTAATTTTGGTGTTGTTTTATATGATATGAGGCCTCAAGTGAGTTCTTATTATGTTTTGGGACTTGATGGTATGTTCGAACGGGGTCCCGAGGGCTCCGATTATGTTTCGGATTGAGTTCGGACCGTATGTTCATGGGTTGGAATTGCTGGTTTCAGTGCTTCTTGTTTCCTTCTTCGCGTTCGCGAAAAATAGGTCGCGATCGTGTAGAGTCTTTGTTGGAAGATGGATTTTTTACTCTTAGCGTTCGTGAAGAATAAGACGCGTTCTTAGAAGGTTGGGGTGTTTGTGCATCGCGAACGCATGTGAGGGATCGCGTTCGCGTAGAAGGAAGGAGAGGTTGTGTGGTGGCACGCGTTATTCATCGCGTTTGAGTGGATGGTCCACGATCGCAAAGCCTCAGGATGTCTGGTCATCACGTTCGCATTTGTTTTCTCGCATTTGCATAAGACGTTTTTTGAGCTGGTGTAATTTGTTCTTCGCGATGGTGAAGGCTTTTCTACGACCGACAAGAGTAAGAACTGGGCGGATTATATAGTACTCTACTTCGAGAGTTTGGTTCATTTTAACATATTTTGAGTTGTAGCGCTTAGTTTTAGTCGATTTTGGAGGAGATTTTCAAGATTTTGATCTGGGTAAATGTTTTTTATTCAGATTTGTTAATATTTCATGATTTCATCTTAGTTTTTATCATTTATTTACTGAATTAAAGTGAAGAAATGGGGAAATTATTGTAAAACTTCCTAAAGTGAAAATTGGTGATTTGAAGGGCGATTTGAGTTCGAAATTGCATAATTTTGGTATGGTTGGGCTCGTTATTAAATGAGTATTCGGATTTATATGTTTGGTTAGGTTCCGAGGTGTAGGCCCATAGTTGACTTTTGATTTTCTTTAAAAATTGCAACTTTATTATCCGGAATCGTTTCCTATAGTTTTTATTTATGGTATTAAGTGATTTGGGCCTTATTCGAGCGGTCCGGAGTTGAATTATGGCGGAAAAAGCTTACTAGTGGGTTGATTCGGCTTGTTCGAAGTAAGTACTCGGTGATTCTTGTTATTTATTCTAAGTTAAAGAGGTTTATTGGTTGAACAGTTTTCTTATCCCTTTATTTGCCTTACTTGCATTTTCGTCCATTTTTTATTACTTGTAATTCCTTGTGATCACTCCTTGTTTCCCTTTTTGCTTTGAATTTCGTGTTAGCATATATTATTGAACTGCCTTATAGTCATTGATTTCCTCGTCTTCCATTATTTGTTTATGCAATACCTTGTTCAGTTTTTCTTATTTTAGTAGGTGTCTTGACTTGATCTCTTCACTACTCTACCGAGGTTAGAATTGATACTTATTGGGTACCGTTGTGGTGTACTCACGCTACGCTTCTGTGCATTTTATGCAGATCCATTTACTTCATCTCAAGCTAGGCATCAATGATTTGGATATACATTCCAGCGACTTCAAGGTTACCTGCTTGGCGATCGCAGGCCTCAGAGTCACCTTCTGGCTTTAGTTTTACTGTTGTTTACCTTCTACGCATACAATATTGTATTAGATGTTTTTTTGACTATCTCTGTAGAGGTTATGACTCAGTTTCACCGGTTATGGGAATTTTGATACAGATGTTCTGTTTTGAGTTATTATGAGTTTCTATCGAATTATTTTAATATCAGTTGTTAATTATCTTAAGCTATTCATGAATGTTAGGCTTACCTAGTCTTAGACGCTAGGTGTCATCACGACTATCTTATGTGAGATTTTGGGGTTGTGACAGTACTCCACTGATTTGTCATTCTCTACATTGGCAAGACATTTTTTTTAAAATTCACCACATAATTTTTCAAGTCATGTACTTCATACAATGATACTCTGAAACAAACCAACTTTTTCCATGCCTTCTGATTTTTATTAATTTTCTCTCATTTTTCGTGGAATTGAAGTTTTTAGAGGAAGATCTTTTTCATGCCTCTGTTGAAATCTTTTCATAGTTTACCTTCTAATCCATTCCAACATAGTAAGAATTTGATTTTTTTCTAACCTTCACCACAAAACATTAAAAGACACAGTTAACATGATCGTTTCGTACATGCTCATCAAATTTATGCCTTGTCCAACTCCCTAGTGATTCTTTGCAATCATAACAACCAATTACATGCATGTGTGATTATTTCTTTCATCTCATTCATACATTGCCAAAAGTCTTGCTCATTATAGGACTTAACAGCTGCCCAAAAAAGTTGTCTTAGCTTTGGACCATGATATTTAACTTTAAAGTTGTTATAAAAGTATCTTGCACAAAATCTATGATTGGCGATTGGAAAAAAAATTCACGGCATTATTGTGATCTTATTGTTCCATAAATGTGATGCCTCCAATATCTCCAATAGAGTTAGATAAGCAATCAAGAAAATAGTCTCATATCGTCCCATCCTCTTTATTAGAAATCATGGCTGCTAAAGGAAAAATACTTGAATTTACGTCAAGTGAAACAACAACAAGTGATTGCCCCTTCAAAATCTAAGCATCAATACCAACAAAGCATTTGCAATCATTAACAAAGTTGTAATCTTGTGCCTCAAAGTTAATGTAAAAAATTTCAAGGACCGGAGTGCATATGGGATTCAACAAATCTAACCCAATACACTTAAACTTTAGCACAATACCTTTATTGGTCTCTTTTATAATAGCTATGTATTGTTGCATTTTGGCAATTCTCTTCTCATGATCTCCAACAACTATTTTTTCCAATCTTTTTGAACCTTATCAACTTTTAACTACTAACATCGATGCCAAATTTCTCCTTCAATAAAATGTAAAGCTTGTCCATAGACAAGTCATAATTGGCTCTGAAATCTGATACAAATTGTATAGCAATCCATCTATAAGTTACTCCACAACTTTTTATATCTTTAAGGCAGGTGTGCGGACCACTTAGTTTTTAAATCTTGTAAGTTACTCTATCACCGTACAAGGAAGCATGCATTTTTCATCCACATCCTTCATCTTTAAAAATAGCAATAAACTTTCTCATTCTTTAACTATTCAATAGTAAAATCCTCTTGGCGTACATATTCTTCTATAACTTGTCTAAACTGAGTCACATTATGAAATATTTTCCCCTCTTTAGATACAACAATCTCTTTCTTTAATTTTTTATCATATGTATACTTAAAAATCTCACCTGCATTTTAACACTTACTTTTGTCACTGGGTGATCGATTACTTTACCATCATCACTAACACCCTCAAATACCTCATTGTCATGAATACATATTCATAGTCAGATAACCCATCATTAGTATTTTGTTCATCTGAGTGAACCTCCACATTCTCAATCACATTTTCATCTTCCTATTCATCGCCGTCCACTGGAAATTTTCAACCTTAGCTTCATCAAACTTTTCATCCATTATACATAAATTTATGTATACCTCTCTCTCTGAAGGATAGTTTGTTATAAGTTGAAAAGAGTGGGACTTGTCCCACATCGGTGGTGCAAGGACAATTCCTTTAAAGTTCTTGTCTTTTTATGTCTTTAATTTAGAACACATACCCTTATATATGTGCAAATACATATATATTATGTATTATATATATTAATATCTAGGACTTGGTCTTGGACTTGGGCGGGGATCGAGTCGGACCTAAAATAAATAATTTATATTTTATTTATTTCTACAATTAAATCTGTTTTATTCGAAATTTAAATTTTAAATTTATTTGAACAAACAGATGCGTCTGTTTGTGAAAGAACACATTTTTTTTGAAAATGTTCGATGGTTGCTCTATAAATAAAATTTCTTCCAACAAAGTGGATATAGAAAAATCACAAGTATTATTGCAGGCTTTGTTGTATCTTGAAGAGAATTGTTTTGTATTTCCCTATATTAGTATACACGCGATATCTCTTTAAGGACAGTCAATTTTCACGCTTCAAAGCCATTTTTGATTATTATTTTCTAACAATCTTAAAGAGTTATTCTAATATGGAGAAAATGATGGATGTTGTTGAAAATCCGAAGGAGTTCATCAAGCTTGATCGCTTTAATGGAACAAACTTTACCCGCTGGAGAGACAAGATGATATTCTTGATGTCTGCTCTCAATATCTACTATGTTCTTGATTCTGCCTTATCTGCGATGTATGAGCCCAGATTAGAAGATTCTGATGTTGTCAAGGATTAAAGGAAGAAACGAGAACATGAAGAACTGTTGTGTCGCGGTCATATTCCGAATACCTTGACAGATCGACTCTATGATTTCTACTTCAATCTGAAGTCACCAAGGGAGATTTGGACTGCTTTACAAGCTGCATACCAGAATGAAAAATGAGGTATCGACAAATTCCTGGCTTTGTAGTACTTTGAATTTAAAATATTTGATACTAGGCCCATAATGGATCAAATTCATTAACTGCAAATCTTAGTATCAAAACTAAGTGATCTTGAAGTTAACGTTCCTGATGCACTTGAAATAGGTTCTATTCTTTCAAAATTGCCTTACTCCTCGAATGACTATAGAAAGAAAATCCTAAATTTAATGGATAAAATGAGTGTGGAACAATACTCACATTCAAATTGGAAGTGAGACTCGTGCTCGTGATGCTATTAATAAGCACTCGAGTTCTGCAATCAATTTTGTCAATCAGAATGGTTCAGAAAGTGGGAACAAAAATCTAAAAGCTTCATAAAAGTCTTCTTATAAAAAGAGAAAGAACTTTGGTTGTCATCACTGCGGGAAGAAAGGCCATATGATTCGGGATGGTAGATATAGAAAGGAAGGAATAAAATTCAATGAAGGGAATATGAATAAGTCTGGAAAGATTGAAAAATCTGGAAATTCTGAAATGGCAAACGTAGTGGAAAATTCTGCCCAAGGACTGGTTGCTATGGTTTCCATAATGCAAATTGGTATGGTCACCGAATTGAATATGGCTACCGCTGCTATAAATACTCAAGACTGACAGCTAGATTCGGGTGCTACTGTTCATGTGTGTTCTGACAAGAAGATGTTCAAGACATAGGCGAAAGTAAAAGATTCTGAACAAGTCTTGATGGGAAACCAAGTTGCGGAAGATGTTGCTGGAAAAGGAAGCATTGAAATTAACTTCACATCCGGCCAGAAGTTGACATTACTAAATGTGTATCATATTTCTGATATGAAGAAAAATTTAATGTTCGCTGCTTTGCTGTCAAGGAAAGGCTTCAAGATAGTTATTGAGTCTGCTCATGTAATAGTGTCTAAGAATGGAGTCTTTGTTGGAAAAGGCTATACTTTAATGGCATGTTCAAATTGAGTATTAATGAAATAAATTATGTTTCTAGTTATATTGTTAAGTCTGATTCTTTTCGATGGCATGCTAGACTATCACATTTAAATTTCGGCTCCATGAATTATATGTCCAAAAATAATTATATATCATGCAAAACTCAACATGTAAAATGTGAAATTTTCAAACAAGCAAAGATTACACATCCACAACCATTTCGTAAAGTTGAAAGATACACAGAACTATTAGATTTAATACATTCAGACTTGTGTGAATTAAATAGAGAATTAACTAGAGGAGGCAAAAGATATTTTATTACTTTTATAGATGACTTCTCTAGATTTACATATGTTTACCTACCTATATCTAAATATGAAACTTTTCAAAAGTTTAAAGACTACAAGTCTATTGTGAAAAATCAAAGGAGTAGGAAAATTAAAATAATTCGAAGTGATAGAGGCGGAGAATATTTTCCTAAACGAATTTAATAATTTCTGTGAAGAGGATGGCCTAATACATCAAAAGAGTGCTTCTTATACTCCTCAACAAAATGGGTTGGCGAAAAGAAAAAATAGAACTTTGGTGGACATGGTTAATGTTATGTTACTTAATGCACATTTGGCACATAATTTATGGAGTGAAGCACTACTAACTACATGTTATATTTTAAATAGGGTGCCTTCAAAAAGTAAGCATGTTTCTTCTTATGAGCTTTGGAATGATAGAAAAATAAATTTAAATTATTACAAAGTACCTGACCATCAAATAATAAAATTGGGTCCTAGAGGAACTAGAAGTTTTTTTGTATGATATTCACAACACTAAAAAGCATATAGACTGTTAAATCTAGAATCTATACATATTGAATTTATTGAAAATAGATTTATAAATGACAAGGTTGATGAAATGACTGAAGTAAATGGAAAATGTATTGATGCAAATAAAGTGTCACTTTTTGAAATTATTACAAATAAAGAAAGAAGTGATGATATGCAAATAGAACCAAGGAAAATCAAAAGAATGGGAAAAGAAAAATATCTTGGTTCTTATTTTGTTTCTTCATAGTCTAAAGTATATCTTGTTGAAGGAGATAGGACAAAAGTTTGTAATCAAATTCCTATTGTATTGAATGTTGAAGAAGACTCAAAAACATTTCAAGAAGCAATGTCTTATAGAGACGCTGCCTTTTGGAATGCGGATATTAATGATGAAATGGACTCAATTATATCCAACAACATTTGGGTTTTAGTTGATCTTCCTCTTGGATCAAAGTCTATAGGTTGTAAGTGGGTCTTTAGAAGAAAGTACAATACAGATGGTTCTGTCCAAACATTCAAAGCAAGATTAGTTGCAAAAGATTTCACTCAAAAGGAAGGCATAGACTATTTTGATACATATGCTCCTGTTGCAAGAATAACATCCATTAGAGTCCTTTTATCCTTGGCCTCTATTTATTATCTTTATGTACATCAAATGGATGATAAGGCAGCCTTTTCAAATGAAAATCTTAGTGAAGAAATATATATGCAACAACCTGAAGGATTTGTTCTTCGGGGAAACGAGAAGAAAGTTTGTAAATTGATAAAGTCTCTCTGTGGTCTCAAACAAGCGCCTAAACAGTGGCATGAAATGTTTGATAGTGTAATACTGTCAAATGGGTTCATACATAATCATGCAGACAAGTGCATTTACTCTAAATTTAAAGAAATATGGAGTAATAATTTGTTTATATGTCGATGACATGCTGATTTTTGGTACGAATCTACGAGAAATTATTCAGACCAAGAAGTATCTAACTTCAGATTTTAAAATGAAAGATTTGAATAAAATTGATACTATTTTGGGAATCAAGGTCAAAAGAGATAACAAGTGAATGACTTTGTGACAAACACATTATATTGATAAAATCCTTACTAAATTCAATCATTTAGGAATAAAGGAGTATAACACTCCTTATGATTCTACTGTTAAGCTAACTATAAATACTGGAAGAGCAGTAGCACAATTGGAGTATGCAAGTGCTATAGGTAGTACGATGTATGCAATGCATTGCGCTAGACCCGACATAGCATTTACAGTTTGTAAACATTCAAGGTTTACCAGTAATCTAGGTAATGATTATTGGAAAGAAATAAGTAGAGTACTTGGATATTTAAAATATACAAAGTACTTGGGTATTTGCTATAATGGTTTTCCTAATGTATTAGAAGGATATTTTGATGCAAGTTGGATTACAAGTGCTAATGATAATAAATCCACATCAGAATGGATATTTACTCTTGGCGGTGAGCCATTAATTGGGCATTAAAGAAACAAACATGTATTTCTCATTCTACTATGAAATCTGAATTCATTCACTAGCAGTTGCTGGAAAAGAAGTAGAATGGCCGAGGAATATGTTACTTGATATACAGTCTTGGCCACAATCTATGCCAGCCATTTCCATATTTTGTAATAGAGAGACTACAATGTGTGTTGCGCACAATAAAATATACAATGGAAAATCGAGTCATATAAGCTTGAGACATGCTTATATAAGAGAATTAATTACAAATGGAGCTATAGCTATAATATATGTGAGATCAAATATAAATTTAGTTGATCCACTTACGAAGCCATTGGGTAGAGATATAGTACAACAAACTTGTGAAGGGATGGGGTTGAGACCCTTAAATTAAATACAAATAATAAAAACTCCACTTTGAGTTAGTATACAGTTTGTTTTTATGCCCATGTTATAACAAGCATTTAACAACTCCTTAACTCCTCACATGACTTTTAAGATATTTTTTTTCTAACATTATGAGCGTCTTCCAATAAATTTAATTATCCATAATTATTATCATCCACATCTAGAATTTGATAGCATTTTTCAAGACAAAGTATTAAAACATATCTGAAATAACACCACTAGATAAAGTGTAAGTTTGCACTCAACATCACGAAGGCTTATCAAATTTATTTGATAAAAATTAACTAAGGGGAATAATATAGCTTCATAAACGCTACAATAATATCCAATTAGCTAGTAAAAATATGTGAAACAAACCTCCAATCTTTTGCTAGAGTTTAAAAGAAGTTAAAAAAAAAATATTTGCGAAGCACAAAAACATATAAAATATGTAGTATTTCTGAACATAACCTACACAAATTACCTAAAAGTCAAGGTGGCTTTATTTTTTCGTTTATATTTTATGTCAATAATTTGTAGGTATTCTTTACTATCTTGTAAGCAAAGGTTACGTTGCACCTGTGCTTTATTGATGATAAAGTTTAGCGAAACAAATTTGCAAAAAAAAAAAAAAAAAAAAAAAAAAAAAGTGAGAAAAAGAACATGTTAATAATTGGTAAATGAAAAGGCAAAACACAAGACAAAGTAGTAGCTTATCGAGATTATTTACCTTGCCTCAGAAGATTTTGCGCGAGTGATGATGAGAACAATTGGTTATGATCATGCGTAGTTAGCGCCGCTGGGAAATTTAGAGGGACAACAGTACGCAATCTATATTATATTAATAGGTGGGCAGTATGATTTGTGGTTAAGCCAAGTGGCAAGTTTAAATAAAATCACATTATAATTTTATGACAACATCTATATTATATTAAAAGATGGATATTATGCAGTGTGATTAAGCCAAGGGCAAGCTTAAATGAAACCACATGGTAATTTTATGACAACATTAATAATTAGAAATTATAAATGGAAACATAATTAATAGAAGTAGTTGAATGAATTTAATACATAATCTAAATAGATCTTAGACAAATCTAATTTATATGTCAATATTTGTACTTATATGTATATTTATATCTATATCTATATTTATATCCATATATTGATTCATTAACATATTTTTTTCTACATTAACTAGAAATACGGTGGTAAAAAATTTAATTATATTGCTATAATAGAAAAAAATATAGATAGAAAGACGTAAATTGAGATAACCTATGACTAACTATACATTGTAGTAAGTTACAATATAAAATAAAACTAAAATTTACTTAAGATATTAAAGATTTATTAAATTTAAGAATAAAAAATTTTCAAACAGCAAAATAAGATCTTACATACAACAACAACAACAACAATAACAACCCAGTATATTCCCACCAGGTGGGGTCTGGGGAGGGTAGTCTGTACGCAGACCTTACCCCTATCTAACAGGTAGAGAGGCTATTTCCAACAGACTCTCGGCTTAAAAAGGGTAATAAGAAGAAGAGGAAAGCAAGAAAGGAAGAAAGAGGGAAGAGAAAAGAAAAAGGATAAGTAGTACCAAATAATAGCAACAGGGAATACAATACCTGAGGCGAACAAAACCACATAACGTAATAAAAATCAAAGAATATGAAGGGATATGCGTGCTACTAAGACTATAGGTGAGCAACTAAAAACTACCCACTAACCTTATACCATAATCCTTGACCTCCACACTCTCCTATTAAGGGTCATGTCCTCAGTAAGCTGAAGCAGTGTCGTGTCCTGTCTAATCACCTCTCCCCAGTACATCTTAGGCCTAACTCGACCTTTTCTCAAACTCACCATGGCCAACCTCTCATACCTCCTAACAGGAGCATCAATGCTTCTTCTCTTAACATGTCCGAACCATCTTAGCCTCGACTCTCGCATCTTGTCATCCACAGAGGCTACTCTCACTCTATCTCGGATAACTTCATTCTTGATCTTATGTCTCCCGGTACACCCACACATCCATCTCAACATCCTCATCTCTGCTACTTTTATGTTCTGCACGTGGGAGTTCTTGACTGGCCAACACTCAGCCGCATACAACATAGCCGGTCGAACCAACACTTTATAAAACATACCCTTAAGTCTTGGTGGAACATTCTTATCACGTAAAACACCGAAAGCGAGCCTCCACTTCATCCATCCCTCTTTGATGCGATGTGCGGCATCTTCGTCAATCTCCCCGTTACCTTGGATAATAGACCTGAGATATTTAAAACCCGCTCTTTTGGGGATAACTTGATCATCAAGCTTTATCTCTACGTTTGCTTCATAGGTCCCGTCACAGAATTTTCACTCCAAGTATTCTGTTTTAGTTCTACTCAATTTGAAACCTTTAGACTTCAAGGTGTTTCTCCAAACCTCCAGCCTCACGTTAACTCCGCTTCGCATCTCATCAATCAATGCTATATCATCGGCAAATAGCATGCACCAAGGCCCCTCCCCTTGGATGTGTCATGACATGTCACGACCCAAAACTAACACTGTCGTGATGGCTCCTATCATGGTACTAAGAAAGCCGACACATTACCAAAAACACATCAATAATTTTATTTCGAAAGAAAACTCAAAGTTATTCATAATAGAACCTTCAATAAAGAGTTTAACTCAAATAAAAGTGTGTAAAAGAAAGCCCGCCATCGGGGTGTCACTAGTCATGATCATCTACTACAATCGTCTGATAACGACAAGACTAACACATTCTGGAAATAACCAAATACAACTAAGGGAAGATAAGGAGGGAGAAAAGCAAGGCTGCGTTCGCCAGGCAGCTATCTTGCTATCTTCGATGATCTGCGCCTGAATATGTATCAACACCCGCTACCGTCGCCAGAAATTCTTAGATCTGCACACAAGGTGCAGTGAGTAACGTGAAAACACAAACTCAGTAAATAACAACAATAAAGAAATACTGAGAAGTGGTGACGAGCAAAAAATGCAAGTATAGGTAATATCTCAAAATTTAGTAAAGTGCAGCAAGCTTTAAAACTGGAGTTTAAGTCAAATCAGCTCGTTTAAATCATGTTCCAGTAAGAAGTCATGTGACAATATTGTTCAATAATTTTCAAAAAAAGGCTCAATGCAGATGAGAGCACAAATGATGAAATCATATACAGCCCCTCGGGCATTTCCCAGCACTTGCGGCTTACTTGTGGCTCTCCAGCACTTTCCTCACTACGTTGTCCATTTCCCCACTAGTGATATTGTTGGGCACGTACGCTTCATTCAACACCTTCATCAGAGCATTCCTATGCGCCTCAGAATTTTGCAGCAGTGATAGGATGGATATCTGGGCAGGAGTTTTTGTTCAGATGGTCTACCACAGAATATTACCTTTCCTGTACCTTCCTCCAAAGATCATCCAGACCGGTTTCAATGATAGGTTGTTTGGCAGTGGCCTTCCTTACTTGTTCCTCCCAAATTCTCAGGTGTATAGATTCTTCCAGTTCAAATCATCCCTTATGCAGCACCAGACTCTTCCATTTTTGTCTTCCCTTTCCTCCTGGCTTCAGCAACATAATCCCAAGGTACGGCATTGGATTTAAAGGGTGGTGTGGATGCTACCGTCACTGAAGGGTGTGGTTACTTCTATTTCAAATGGAGCAGGTGTAGCTGTAGTTGTTGTCACTTCGATTTCGAACGGATTTGATGCGGCTATCTCAACTTTGACTGGTGGTTGTACCTGTACCACAATAGGAGTGAGTGTGACTGTAGGTTTCTTAGGGTCATCGCCTTCCCGAATAAGCCCAACTGACCCTTCAGGATCCCATTCTTCATTAGTTTCTATCACATTTACTCCTTCACCACTATGGTCCAGGAGAGGGTTGTTGCGGACATTGGGCGCGACTTTCTTTGCTTGTATGACTTTGGTATCAATCAGTGTCTGAATCGTGTCTTTCAGAGTGTGGCATTTATCGATGGTATGTCTCTTCATGCTGAAATGGTATGCACATGTTTTTTTTGGGTTGATCCACTAGGAGGAGTTTTCCATGGCAACGGCGGGAATAGGGGTGACATATTCGGCGGCCTTCAATCTTTCATATAACTGGTCGCTGGGTTCAGCAATAGGGGTGTATTGTTTGGATGGTTTGCGATCGAACTTAGGCCTGGGTTTTTGATAGTTTGGACGAGCTGGAGGTGAATGATAGTAGGCTGGTTGGGTGTTATAAGTGTGGTAGGCGGTAGCGGGTTAAGGATATCCGGGAGGTGAAGATTGGTATGTGGGTGGAGGTGTTTGGTATACGAATGGAGATTTTGGACCTTGGGCTACCATTAATATCCCTTCTTCTTTCTTCTTTGATATGCCTCCCGATTGTAATGCTTTGTTCATGGCCTGCGGTGCCTCAAAATTTGTTACCATTCCTCTGTTGATACCTTATTCAATCCTTTATCCGAGCTTGATGACGTCGGAGAACTTGTGATTCTCAATGACCACTAACCTCTCATAATATTATGGATCTTAAGCTCAGACAAAGAATTTGTTCATCTGCTCTTCTTCTAATGCCGGCCTGACCTTTGCTGCTTTTGACCTCCACCGAGTAGCATACTTGCGGAAAGTCTCTGTTGGATTTTTCTTTAGATTCTGGATGTAGACATCCGGTGCATTTTCTGTATTGAATATGCATCTATCCATGAAGTCCGATGCCATGCTTACCCAATTAGCCAATTTCTTGGGATTTTGATTTATGTACCAAGATAGGGGTCTCCAGTGAGGCTTCTCATGAACAACTTCACGGGAATCCTTTCGTCCTTCCCAACCCCTACGAGCTTGTCATAGTAGGTTCTCAAATGTACCTTTTGGTCGCCTACTCCATCAAACATTTCGAACTTAGGAGGCTTGTAACCCTCCGGCAGTTCCACGCCTGGATGAATGCACAGATCCTCATAATTTAGACCTTCAATTCCTTTACCTTCTTCACCACCCTGTACTCGGCTTGTGAGCTTCTTGAGCTCCTCTGCCATGTTTTTGATGAGCAGGTCCTTCTCGGCATATTCTGATGTATATGAGATTGGTTGAGTGGAGTGGGGTAGGGTTTCCACATATATGGGATTGTTTTGATGAATGTCGAGGGTTTGGTTGTAGTGGTTATCATTGGTTGAATTTTGAGGATTGGGGATATGTTGTGGGGTATTTTGAGGAGTGTGATAAGTGGTTTGCGGATATTGAGTCGGGAGATGAATCTAAAACGACAATAAATAAATAAGTCACAAATGTTGTTTGCCTTATTACATTCGAAAAGTAATTCTAAAATAAATAAACCTAATCTACTTTGTCCCAGATGGACCTTCTCTAATTTGGCTTTCTTGGCTCCATTGATCAGGTTCCTCAGGTGGCGCATGTCCAGTAGTAGGTATGCCCTTGCTAGATGTCCTCCTTCATTACCCTCGGCATTCTGGCAGTCTATGACTCTTTTCATCATCTTCCATTCTAACTTCATTAAACCCTGCTCCAGATACTCCAGCCTTTTTATTGGCCTAGTTTTCATTTCCCTCCATTCATTGATTACCTCCATATCGATCTTGTGTTGTTCCAAATTCTCGGCCTCGGACTCGTAAAATCTTTTGCGCACTCTACTATACATCACCTATGCTTCAAAAACTTCATCTATGACTTTGTTTCCTAGACCGACCCCTAGCTTGACTATTCCTGTTATTCCTATCGTCCAACCATGATGGACAGAAATACACATGCCCTGCGTGGTATCGATCTAGTTCGATAGTGTCCTTTTCCACAATGACCTTCAAGTGCCACATGTGTTGAGCTTCACATTTTTACGGGATGTCATTGATCACGCTCAACTATGTCTAATAAAAGACTAAACGGGCGTTGCAAATATAATCCGGNTAATTGAACTACAAAGTATGAATAAAAGATGTAAAAATCAATGTTTTGTCACTTTAATGGTTTTCTCTCTTCGAATCCTTCGTATGCCTTCCGAATCCTTTCAAGTTGTGTTTTAGGGGTCTATTTATATGTTTAGGAAAAACCCAAAGCATGTAGGAGACTTCTATTCCAACCGGGAAACACTTATACTCATCAAAACTCGGAATTGACCGAACCTGGGACACTGGGCGTTTGGGTTTAAACTCCCCCTTAAGGCCAGGGCAGGCCTGGCGTTTGGGCTCTAACGCCCCCCTAACGCCAGGGGCTTCCTGGCTTTAGCGGCCAAACACCCCCCTAACGCCAGGGGCTGTCTGGCTTTAGGGGCTAAATTCCCGGTTGTCACCTGGGTGTTTCCTCTTCGACCCTTAAGCGTATTTTCGACGTATTTGCATCTCTTTAGCTCCGTTTCCATCTCCACTTTACCTACACATGAAATAAACTTCATTAAGCTCATAAAAAGTGTGTTTTTATCATTAACGCACATAAAATGTAAGGCATATGACATATTAAACCATGAATTCTAGCCTCGCATCAATACCCCACACTTAAACATTTGCTCGTCCTCGAGCAATCACACTACACTCATGTACACAACTTATTAAGAAAATCTCTTAACACGTTATACCAAGAATATTTAAAACA
>ML309334.1:0-14206 GCA_005239505.1 Nicotiana paniculata
ACTAGGAAAACAATTATAAAGTAAGAATTGCAAGCAAACACAGAGAATTCAAATAAAGTAAATCTTGATTAAGTGAAGAGCAAAGGAAAGAGTGAACCTTAAAGTAAAACTAAGATTTCACTTTTGTTTTGATTAAATTGAAGGCAGAAACAGTGATGCTCAATCAGTGACCTTGACTTGGACCAACATAAATAGACACTGACAAGAGCCTTAGACCGGAAAAATTTGCGGCGTCGAAAACTCGAACAAGGACTCAAAACATAGTAATTTTGGTTCTGAAAATGCTTAACAACGAAGAATATGGACAACGCAACTCGACTGAAATGCGAATCTGCCTGGAAACCTCGGATGAACAACCTCGCCGGAACTCAACGAAGCTCTAGCTCGCCGAAAACTTGAAACCAAATACAACCCCAAACCAACTCTATAATTTGAAAAGGAAATCTGAAATTCAAATAGAAGAAACAGAACATTTTTCTTTGAATTCAGTCATGAGCGAACTTGAATGGAAGATGACGAACCGAACCCAAGATGAAATTGCGAACAACAGAGCCATTGGAAAGCTAAGAAACAAACTACAACCATTTGTGGCTCTGCTTCATGGTATTCTGTTTGTGACTCTGTGTGTGCGTGTTCCGGCACATTTTCGACGATTTTGAGGCGGTATCCGGCGGCCGGTGAAAGAGAAGAGGCTGCTATGGTGTTTTTATGGCTGGCGGCTCTATGATTAGGAAGATGGGGTGGGGATCTGAGGGTGTGGTGGGCGGATGATTTTCAGGGGTGTGGGTGGTTGTGGCGTGAGGGGGCTGCTGGTATGGCGAAAGGATGAAGAAGGGTGATCGTTGGGTGTTGAAGGGGTGGGGGTCGCTGGCGGCGGCGGTAGCTTAGGTTAGGAAGTTGAGGGGTCTTCCAGGGTTATTGTGTGTTCTTCAGTTTAAGAAGAAGAAGTGGGTCTTAGGGTGTATTAGTGCTAGGGTCTATGGGCTTAGGGAATGAGCCGTTCACTTTGGGCTTCTTGCAAGAGTCCAATTTGAGATAAGAAATTCTATAAAATTAGGCTAATTAAAAGTTGAAAATTTAATTTACTTCCAAAGTACTCGTAAGAAAATATAAAATAACTCTTAATCAATTTTAATAAATTATTATATTTAAAATAAAACTAAAAATTAAAGTTGAAACTATTTTTTTGTATTTTCAAAGATTATGTTAAAACAAAATAGGTTCAAAGTAATTTATAATTCTAAAAATACCTAATACGTGAATTAAATAGAAATATGGAACTATTTTTGTAATTTTCAATTTTTATGCTAAAATAAATTAAAAGAGGTATTAGGCCTAAACAAAATATTTAAACGTTAAAGTTTGTAAAATCTTGGTGAGGGTCAAAAATGACATGTCTACAATCACTAGCCTGTTTGGCCAAGTTTCTATAATCATCTTATTTTGATAAGTGTTTTTCTCAAAAGTACTTTTAAAAAAAAAAGTGCTTTTGGTGAGAAGCAATTTGTGTTTGGATAATTAATTTGAAAAATACTTTTGAACAATAATTAGTATTTGGTCAAGCTTTTGAAAACTGCTTCTAAGTGTATTTTTTCTCAAAAGTGCTTCTTATAAAAGTGCTTTGGAAAGAAGCTACTTTTTCCTGATTCTCAAAAACAACTTTTGCTTCTTCTCAAAAACACTTTTTTTTCCTTCCAAAAGCTTGGCCAAACATCTCACTTTTTGGCCAAAAGTGTTTTTGGCTAAAAAAGCACTTTTGGCCCAAAAACAAGCTTGGCCAAACAGGTTACACAGCTCGATCGGCTAAGCCATCTCTCCACGAATGAATATGGATCGACATGTGATGCGAATCGAATACAATAATAAGAAAGAGAAACCACCATGGACACGACATGGTGTTCGATCGCCACCCTATCGGTTAGGTGGTCTCCGCACATATGCGTGTGAGTTGACATCTAATTCTGCTAGCGATCACCTCATCCCAATTAAGGGGAATAATCTCAATACAATATACCACGAGAATTCATCCCTCAGTCAACTCCTACACCTGCACGTGCAATTTCAAGTATGGGACGTTACAATCACTCTTCCTCGACTCGCTAATGATACTCCAAAAATAATATTTGTATACAAACAGAATAGAAATATAAATGTATTCATTTCATAGCCTTTCATACTATATATAGCTTCATTATCACTTTTAACCACTCACAACATCTTTATTTCATTGGCTATCTTGGCTATACCTAGAGTTCTTCATTCAAGGTACGATGACCGTATTTCATATTTCACACTTTCATTTCTTTATTTCCAAGGATCATTATCACAAACATCAACATATAGAACATTCTAGAAATCATGACTTTATGTTCATTAGTAATGAGCGCTTTCAACACTATGGATTTCTTTCAAAGAGTTAAGCATGATGATTGGTAATCGAAGCCCAAGTTAAGATCATAAGCGATTAACACACCATTTATTCTTGGAATACATTTCCCAAAAAAGGGATCCTGATATCTATAGTTTTAAATCATGAGCATGTAAGAACTCAAAACAAATTGAAAATACTTATAAAGGAAAGCATGGTGATTTACAATTGAAACATGGATTCAAATCATATGCACTAGTTACAACAACCATCTTTGAATATTTTCCCACTAAGGGGAAGCATAATGGGATATGGTCAATTCGAACCTGACTCGAGTACATAAGCATTTGTAAAAATCAATCATTGGAAATAATTTGAAACAATAGGAATAAAAGTTTGAAGAAACCACATCTGGAACTTATGAGGAACTCATGGATTCTGATTCTAGAAAGGGAGTTTAATCAACATACCTCGTTTGAGCTTTCCTCAAGATTACAACGATGATCCACTACTTTTAGCACTTCAATCTATAGCAACATAATCAAATTGAATAACGATTAGCGATGCATTCATAGACTTAGCCATTATTGACATTTCATCAATCATTAAGTGTGCAAGTTTTGACTACATGATTTTTATGGTGGAATTCCTTCACCCACAATCAATTTCAAACAACAATTTGTCCAAGATAGTTCAATATCCTCTATATCACCTTCATAAATACATGCATACCCAACGAGCAAATCAAGAGCCACACCCCCACATTATCCTCACACACCCCAAAGGGCTTTTGATTACCATCCCATAAACCCTCCAAATAATAAAATCTTACTCATAATTGCATAGTAAGATATTGCAGAGCTAGGGTAAGGTCTTACCTCTTTAAGACCAGAAGGGCTTTCCTTCATGAATTCCCAAGTTTTGAGCAAGAAACTGAGGAGTAGAATTGATAGAGCTTCCCCCCTCTCTCTAAATTGATATCCTCGCTCTAAAACATTAGGTTATAACTTATAAAATGACCCCCTAAAGCCTTATATCAAAATAAAGTCGTATTAGAAAATTTTCAAAAATAACCCCCACCCACCGATGTCAATTATGTGATGCAATTCCGTGGGAACATATCTGTGGCTAGCATAATGGCCACAAAATGGTATGTAAATTCCGCGGTAGCAGAACAGATCTGCGGCCAGCAGAATGGCCACAAAATGATCTTTAATTTATGGATTGGGTCTGGTGAGATCCGCGATGCGATTTCGCGATAGCAGAACGGACTTGTGGCCAACATAATGGTTTTCAAATTTGAGTTGATTCTGATTCATTCCGTGGTCAGCGGAACAGATCCGTGATATCATAATAGATCACATAATCGTTCTTTTCTGCAAATTCTTCTACCTACTCCGCGATGCATTGCACAATCAAAAATTCGTACTGTGGCACATTAGCTTACCTTTACACCATAAAAACTAAAATCCTCCTTGGCGAACTTTTACGGGGTCTTATAGTAAACATTGCAAAAATAAAAGATATAAATCCATAATTTAAAAAATATAATAAGTTCAATACTAAACCTTAAAAGTTGAACCGTATAATTTAAATCTTGAATACGCATGTTACCCGGTACAAATTTTAACTTTCAAAAACTCTTTCTAGGATTTTAATTCTAAAAGTAAATTCTTTTCAACTCCAGCTCGAATTTTGCCCAAACTGGTCAAAAAAGAAGGGGAAAAAAAGGAAAAAAGAAAGAAAAAGAGATCAGTCTCTTGGTTGTCCTCACGCACGCTCCAACATTTTGTAAAAGAAGAAAATCATTCTCTTCACACCGATTCGCTTCCCTCTTTTTCTAATTAAACACACACACACACACACTCTCCCCTAGAAGTCGCACACATCATGAGGAGGCTATTCGGCAGAGGTTCCGCCGGAGACTCGCCGCAGCAACTTTCGCCGTCACCATCGCCGCCACTGTCCTCTCTTCACTCCTCCGTTAACATTGCCGCTGGTCCGGCGAGACCGATACGTTTCGTGTACTGCGATGAAAAAGGAAAGTTCCAGCTCGATCCGGAAGCCCTTTCGATACTTCAACTCGTGAAGGAGCCAGTTGGTATTGTCTCCGTTTGTGGTCGCGCTCGTCAAGGCAAGAGCTTTATACTTAATCAGGTAAATTTCAGTAAAGTTAGAGATTAAAGTAAAGCCTTTTTGTATGTTTTTAGTTAATTATGTTAATTAAGGTTTGTAACTTAATGTTATTGTCCGATTCTGCATGAGAGTGAGCGTAATGCTAGGGTTTTGCTTGTCAGTGCTAGTTTTGGTTAGAATTGGGATTTTGGAAGCTAGTCGTCAATTATTTAACTGTTTGATGGCTAGAATTATCAAGCATATTGCTCTGAAACTTGAGATACAGGATCATTAAATCAATTAATCAACTATGTCTTAGCTCCAGGGTTTAGTGCAAGTGGCAAAAGTTGAGGGACGTGTGGCATAGTTCACATGTTCGAGCCCTGCGCCATTCGAGCTAAGCCTGCTCTCTAAGTGGAGCCCGAGTTTCGAAGGCTGTCTCTGGTCCTAAAGGTTTGGCCTAGATGGATTTCTGGATCATCCACAAAAAAAGAGCCTTAATCAAATGGTACCATTAAAAAAAAAAAGAAGGAGTTAGAGCAAAAATGTATTTGGAAGAATTCGCGAAGCACAGGGGGATTAGAATGTTGGGGAAGATGTTTATGAGTTGGTTGAAGGATGTTCTTTGTACGGCCTTAACCATTTTATGTTAGCTCAACATGCTTATCAAGATTAGTTAGGTTGCTTTCTAGGGGTGGTCTAACCTATCAGAGATTTTTACTTCAGAAAGTATACATTACTCAGTAAATTTATAGATAAAAACAAAGCCATTTCTCATGGTTAATTACGTTTCTTAGGGTTTGTAGTTTAGTGTTATTGTTTCCGATTCTGTGTGAGAGTGAGTGTGAGTTTATGACTGTCTTCTGGTCCTGTTTGTTAGGGTTTTGCCTGTCAATGTTGTAATTTTTGGTTAGAAGTGGGATTTTTGAAGCTGGTAGCCAGCTATTTAATTGTTTAAGGACTAGAATTATCCAGCACATTGCTCTAAGTCTTGAGATACAGAAACACTAATCAATAAATCAATGCCTTAATCCCCGTGGAGACAAAACCGGTAGGCAATTTCTTTCCCTCTGACTACGCTTTAGTGGACAGAATTACATGGTACCTATGCTGTTGGGAGGTAGCTGGTCGCCTGGTCCACTATTGTGGAATTAGTCTGAGGTGTTTGCAAGTTGACCTGAATATCATCGTTGTAAAAAAAACTATGCCTTAATCCAGACCTTAGACCCAAACATGTTGGAATCGGCTATATGAATCCTCACTTCATGTAAGCTCAATTCATGTCATCATCATACCGATTAAAATTAAAAGTGAAAAGTAAGTTAAATACATACATAAATAATAGTCATAATAATAATATTAGAAGTTCGCGAATAATCTTATTTCTCACTAGTAAATATCACATATACGGATCTTTCTATCAAATGTCCGTTAAAAAATGGAACTATATAGCGAAGATTAGCATGGGCCCTGCGCAAGTATGACACGCCCAAATCGAGAAATGGTGCCAAAACAATGGACTTTTTCTTCCATTGTACCATTAAAAAAAGAAAGAGGCAGAGCAGAAACGTGTTTGGAAGAATTCGCGCAATACACTGGGAATAGAATGCTTGGAAATATATAAGTGGATTGGTTGAAGGAGGTAAACTGTATGACCTTAACTATCATGAGTTAGTTCAACATGCTTATCTACACGACAGAACAAGTATTTGCTTCATTTCATCTAAATTGTTTGAAGGGGAGCCTTGGAGCAACGGTAAAGTTGTCTTTGTGTAACCTATAGGTCATGGGTTCAAGCCATGGAAGCAACCACTAATGCTTGCATTAGGGCAAGTTGTCTACATCACACCCCTTGAGGTGCGGCCCTTCTTCGGACCCTGCGTGAACACGGGATGCTTTATCCACCAAGCTGCCCTTTTTTCATATAAATTGTTTGTTAAAGTTCCAGAAAAAGGTAATGACCAAGGAATCTGGAGTTCGAGTTCACTTTCATTTTCTGCTTACTGTAGTCATCTGCCCTATATCAAAGAAAGATACCTTTGTTCTGAGGATCAAAAGAGAGATGGACCATAATAAAAGGATGTCTGAATAAGAAACTCTATTTTGGAGGGTTTTAACTTTCTACTGGAATTCACTATATGTGGATGTATATAGTTTCCTAGATTTAGGGGTTTACACCTTGGATGGCTTCTCTTATTGTTTGTTTTGAGACTTTAATGAGGAGACTCAGTTAACTGTCCGTATTAGTTCAAGGCATAAGCACCCGATTTTTCTAGTTTTATGTGTTGGAAAGTTGCAGGAATGATCTATTAGAGGGGAGACCATTCTGATTAACCATATGGAGCTACTAGGTTTTCTTTGTGTTTCTTCTGTAACTCCTTTTTATTGTCACCTTATGCAGTAAGCTTGTCATCCTCTGTTTATATATTGTTCTTGTACATTTCATGCATATATTTTAGTCAACTCATGAGTCAAAGACATAGCACAGTGACACTGTTCTTCTTTTAGAAACTCAATGGATTTATGTCATTAACAAGCCTCTCTACCTGCATTAGGTAGGGTTAAGGTCTGGGTGCAGACTACCCTCCCCAGACCCCACATGTTGGGATCAAACTGGGTTTGTTGTTGTTGTTAACAAGGTCTATTACAATAGGATCACAGCTATCTGAACTAATTACTTATAGCTATTTTACTTACTTTGTCAAGTAAATTTCCATATGTAACTTAGAGCTGCTTCCTACTTTGCCGAAAACATGTAACTGAGTGCCTGCTGTTTGCCCAATAGCTTCTTGGCAGGAGTAGTGGCTTTCAAGTGGCGCCAACTCATCGTCCATGTACAAAAGGTATTTGGTTGTGGAGTGCACCTTTAAGGAGAACAGCTCTTGATGGAACAGAATACAACCTGTTACTATTGGACACAGAAGGAATTGATGCTTATGATCAAACAGTTAGTTTCTACCCTTTTAACATATTTATTATTGGGTTTATGAAGAAGGAATAACCTGCATACCGATAAGGGTCAATATTATAACTACTTACTCGCTGGCACATGCTATATGGCTTATATAATATATTCTTGTACATTTGGTGTTGCTACCTAAACTTTTCACTAGCTGAAGGAACTAGTTCTATAATAGTATAATCCCAGAACATGTCTTATTTTTTTCCTGTCCTGTCAATGACCGTCTTACGCCTTTTGTAAATTTCTGTTTTGTTTGCTGTTTGGCAGGGAACATATAGCACACAGATATTCTCCTTGGCTGTCCTTCTTTCAAGTATGTTTGTATATAACCAGGTAAGGAGCACTCAAACATGGATCTTGTTCCCTTGTTTTGATATGACATTCTTGTTAGACTGTTTATCGTTATTTCCTCATGATTCAGTGAATTTCTACAGTTTGTTTTTTTGGTGTCCTCATAATCTTTTTAATCATTTAATTTAGATGGGTGGTATCGACGAAGCTGCACTTGACCGCCTTTCTCTTGTCACTGAAATGACTAGACATATTCGTGTTAGAGCCTCTGGAGGAAGGGCCAGTGCATCTGAGCTTGGACAGTTCTCCCCAATATTCGTTTGGTTGCTTAGGGTAATTCTGAATTTATTTATTTATATTTTCTTCTGTGCTTGCTTGTGTAACTGTTAACATATGTGTTTTTCTCTCTGCAAAAGGATTTTTATTTGGACTTGGTTGAGGACAACCGCAAAATAACTCCGCGGGACTACCTTGAACTTGCTTTGAGGCCAGTTCAGGGTGGTGGGAGGGATGTTGCTGCTAAAAATGAGGTATACAGTTTCCATTAGTGTTCTCTTTTGCTTTACTATGCTGTAATTATTCAATTTCTATTATAACCATCCATGTTTAAAAGACTGGTCCCTAAACTTGCACTTCTTTTACTTGTCAGAGTAAAACGAGAATGTTTTTATGTAATCCAGAAAACATCCCTTTTTGTCTTCTAATGAGCTAGCGGTAGATTGGGTAACCGTTTGGAACTTCTGACTGCAGATTAGGGAATCCATTCGTGCTCTTTTCCCTGACAGAGAATGCTTCACCCTTGTGCGGCCTTTGAGCAATGAAAGTGAGCTTCAGCGGCTAGATCAAATACCAGTCAGTGCTTAATACTCTTTCATATATTCATTCTCTACTATCATAGCTTCTATCTAATTGTGATTCTGGTTGTGGAAACCCTTTTAATATTCTAATTGTGGTGCCAATTTTCACTTGCAGTTGGAAAACATGAGGCCAGAGTTTAAAGCAGGTCTGGATGCTTTGACAAGATTTGTTTTTGAGAGGACAAGACCCAAGCAAGTTGGAGGGACTATTATGACAGGACCGCTCTTTGCTCGTATAACTCAGTCCTTCCTGGATGCTCTTAACAATGGTGCAGTGCCTACCATCACCTCTTCATGGCAGGTTAGTGATGTTCTTAATGGAAGATATGCTGCCTTTTCTTTCCACATTAGACGTTCTTCTCTGTATCTGCACAATTAGTATGTCCAATAGTAACGTTATTCTTTTCATCACCAACACCTTTGACCCAAAAGAGTGACAAAAAGAAACCACTGATCATTGTTTCATGGCTATTATTCAATCCTTAATTAGATTGGCTTTTGGCACCAAGAAAATGGCCCTGAACAGAAAGAAAAGGGCTAATAGAGATCTTAAATCTAGGTCTTATAGCCTTATACTAGAGAAAAACTATTGGAGAAGGTAAGGAAGATCTTTTACAAGGCACCTAACTAGTCCCAAAGAGAATTTCTCAGAAACAAAGTCTTAGAAGAAGAGTTGCAGGTCCTCTCCTGTATAGGTTGGTTATTTCTTAACGCAGCACTATCAAAATACTATTTAGTTATTTAAATATAATTTTTTTTGTGATAAGGTGATAAATTTCATTGAAAGGGGCAAAAATCTGGCCGTATACAAGGAGTATACCAACAAGTAGAAAACCTTACAAAAGGACATGGTTTTCTATGAATGATACCCAATCTTCTATACAAATAGGGTGGGTACCTCATGGGTTCATCAAAAGTAATAAGGGGATATAATCTTATAGACATCTTAAGTATACTATCAGAATATGTCGATTACTATTAAGAAGATATTTTACCAATTAAGTCAAGATCACCCTAAATTGAACCACAGTTCCAGATTATATTTAAAAAGTTATTACTCTAACTTAGCGTCACACCTCAATAAAATATCTCAATATAAGCGTTTCTTAGAGAGGCTACTCATCCTTTTTCTCTTCTTGGAGATTTGTCGAATGTATTCTTAGCCTTATTTGGAATTCAATTTTGTAATTTCTAGCTATTGCATGAGATTTACTGTCTCTTTGTTTCATCATTATGGCTCAAATTGTTATGTTGGGGAACAACTGGCGCATTTGGTTCTGTTTGGTGTCCAGTTTCAAGGACATGAAGTTTAGAAATTAGAAAGAAAGTTTATAGTCTGGACACCAACTGATGTCTGATGAGCGTCATGCAAATGTTAGAAATCTGACATGATACCGATATGTAACCATAGTTTTGGTGTCTGGGCTGGGAAGTTCTTGTATGTTCTTGTTTTATTTACCATGCTTCGTGCACAAGTGAATTAGTCATCTCCAGAATTGCTACGGTAGTCCCTCTTCATTTTTCATTTAAGAAAATATAAGGGAAGAAAAATTTGAGGTAAATGAAACAGCATGACAAGCCAACAAGTGAATGATTTGTAGTAGAATCTTGTGGATGTTATTTAACTTCCCATGGCATTGTTTTCACTACTGAAATGGTTTTCAGCTGAAGCCAAGTGCTACAATGTTAGTTCACTCTGTGTACCCAGTTTCTGCTCTATAATGTATGCCATGTTTTCCCTTTTGATTTCTGCAGAGTGTTGAGGAAGCTGAGTGTCAAAGGGCATACGATTTGGCTGCTGATAGATACATGGCTTCTTTTGATCGTTCTAAGGCTCCGGAGGAAGTAAGTATTGCTTTATTTTCATGGGTATCATTATCTGGTTAACAACAATAACAACAACAACAAACCTAGTAGTTTCCCACAAATGGGGTCTGGGAGGGTAAGATGTACACAACTTTACCCCTATCCCGGAAGGGCAGAGAGTCTGTTTCCGATAGGCTCTCGGCTAGAGAACGATTGAAACTAAAAAGGTACTTGCAACAAGTAGGAGCAACATAAAGATAAAATAAGATTGAATCCAAGAATGCAATGAAACTCTAGGTAGTAATAGCAATCTATGAATAAAAAGATATCATACTAACACTAATGCTAGCGTACCGAGTAAGACAAAGAGAAAGCGCTCGACTGCCTACAAACCTTCTACCCTAATCTTTGACCTCCACACTCTCCTGTCTAGGGTCATGTCCGCAGTCAGCTACAACTGCGTCATGTCCCGCCTAATAACCTCTCGCCAAGACTTCTTAGGCCTACCTCTACCCCTCCTGCTACCCACCGGCTAACCTCTTGCACCTTCTAACTGGGGTTTCTATACTTCTCCTCTTAACATACCCGAACCATCTCAACCTCGCCTCACGCATCTTATCCTCCACAGGGGCCACTCCCACCTTTTCCCGAATCACTTCATTCCTAATCTTATCCAACCGGGTATGCCCACACATCCACCTTAACATCCTCATCTCAACTACTTTTAGCTTCTGGGTATGAGAGTTCTTGACCGGCCAACACTCCGCTCCATACAACATAATCGGTTGTAAAAATTACTTTAAGTCTCAACGGCACATTCTTATCACACAAGACACCGGAAGCGAGCCTCCACTTCATCCATCCTGCTCCGATACGAGTATCATTATCTGGTTGCTTCTAATATTTCAATCATTGCAGGGTGCACTAAGAGAAGCACATGAAGCTGCAGCTCAAAAGTCCATGACAGAATTTAATTCTACTGCTGTGGGGGCTGGATCCATCAGGATGAAATATGAGAAGCGTCTCCAAAATTTCATAAAAAAGGCATTTGAGGTTAGTTTTTCCCTCCGCCATTTACTTCAACTATGGAGGATAAAGTACATATGAATGAAATAAACAATATATTTGTATCATAATACATTCCTTAGTGGAGGATGAACTAATGCTAATTTTTATTTTGCTTCTGCGCCATACGTACCCGCAGAGAAAAATGAAAAAAAAATATTCACAAGTTTGCTTCTTCTGCATTTAATAACTTCATTGCTGATATTTAAGAACGGTAGAACAGCTGGTACTAATGATATTTGCCAATTGGTTAGCCAATAGACAACACTGGCTAGGTTCTAGGAAAAGTGTCATTGGGGGGGGGGGGGNGGTTGTGCGTGCTGACAATTATTTAGCGAGATTAGGATTTGAACGATAACCAGGGACATGGTTTTCATATTATTGCTTCATTAGAGGTTTTTGAATTTTTGAACTTTAGTAGCATTTTGTATATGTTTTGTCTTTGAGCCATGGATTGGCCCCGGATGAAAATGAAATTCCTCCTGGCTTTTGGGATGGTTCAGGTAATGCTATCGGATAGAACGATTATCATTTCTCGTTGAATATGTTAATATGGAGTGCTTTTTCTATTTTTCGTAGAATGGCAGAACCTATTTTCACAGAAGTCAAGCTTTAGAATTTTCATTTGATCTTCGTTTTTTTGATTGGTAATGTAAGGATATTATTCCTGATGTAAAATCAGCATTTTGGACATTTAATCTTCATTTAAAGTTGTGAAAAAGAGAAGACGAGAGAAATACTAAATGATTTAGCGAAAACATCCAAGACTTCTAGGATGATGAAATAAGGAAAAGTTCCTACTTAATAAAATTCTGTTCTTTGGGCAAGTGTACAATTGTTCTGCTTTGACTGTGTATTCTCACTAATAATGCTTGCATTAGCGTAGGCTGCCTACATCACGCCCCTTGAGGTGCTGCCCTTCTGTGGACCCGCATGAATGCGGGATGCTATGTGCACTGGGCTGCCCTTCAATATTGAGTTCAGTCAACTACCTGGTTATGAAGTTATTATAGCTTCTTTCTTCGTATTAGTGACCTGTGGAATAAGGATCTTAATTCCTTCATGTACAGCTTTTTTCTCTGCTAACCAGGTGATATTTGAGTCAAAGTTTAGGCATAGTGTGTTTGGTCCGTTTGTTTCTTCCCAGTACGTGCCTGTCCCTGTGTTGTATCAGTTCTTATCTGTTTAATATCTGTTCACGGGCCATCTGCTCACACGACATGACTATATATGTTATATAGGCCAGCCCTTTGACATTTTAGCTGAGATTTAGTTAAAGGTTTCTGGTCCCTTCAAATGGAATGACTTGTCGAACTAGATAGTTTTGTCAGGATGTTTATGGGTGCGAGTATCTCTGCTATGCTACTAAATAGCTCTTTTGAATTGTTGATTTGGTTTTTATGTTGATGCAGGAGCTTAAAAAGGATGCCTTTAGGGAGGCTTATCTACAATGTTCAAATGCAATTCAGGACATGGAAAAGGAACTGAGGATGGCTTGTCATGCTCCTGATGCAAACATAGATGGTGTGCTTAAGGTAAGCCTTTTTCACAATAACTACTAGCCAATTTTTGTGGCTAAACTGGAATTTAGGCATATTGGTTACCAATGTCCTGAAATGCATATGCCATATGCAGGTTCTTGATCGTTCAGTGTCCAAGTATGAAGCAACTTGCCAAGGTCCTGAAAAGTGGAGAAAATTGAGTGTCTTCTTACAACAAAGGTTTGCATATTAATGATTCTTTGTTGAAGCACTTGCAATTGGGAATATATATGTCACATTACATTGATTTTCCAGCTTGGAAGGTCCACTATTTGATCTCATCAAGAAGCAAATAGACCAGATTGGATCAGAGAAAACTACTCTTGCATTGAAGTGCCGCTCCATCGAGGATAAGATGAATTTACTTAACAAACAACTGGAAGCTAGTGAGAAGTATAAATCTGAGTATTTGAAGCGTTATGAAGATGCCATCAATGACAAGAAGCAGCTTGCAGATGATTACACGAGTCGTATTACAAATTTGCAGAGTAAATATAGTTCATTGGAAGAGAGATATTCCAGCTTATCAAAAACATTCAGTTCTGCTAAACATGAGTCTGCAGAATGGAAAAGAAAATATGAACAACTTCTGTTAAAGCAGAAGGCTAATGAGGACCAATCAAGTGCAGAAGTATCTGTTCTGAAGTCCAGAACTGCTGCTGCTGAAGCAAGGCTAGCTGCTGCCAAAGAACAAGCTGAGTCAGCTCAGGAGGAGGCGGAGGAGTGGAAACGTAAATACGACATTGCCGTCAAGGAAGTTAAGAATGCTCTCGAGAAGGCAGCATCTGTTCAAGAGCGCGCAAACAAGGAAACGCAATTAAGAGAAGATGCTTTAAGAGATGAGTTTTCAAGCACTCTGGCTGATAAGGTGAAATATTGGCACTAATATTGGTTCAAAATTTCAATGTGCTGCTTTGTTTGAGTTTGCTTCTCTTCCCTCTTCGAAGCGTCATTTGTTGTGTGCTTGCTTAGTTTCCAAGGTGATAGTTAAAAGTTCTATTTGTTCATGAAACTGCAGGAAGAAGAAATAAAAGACAAGGCATCTAAGCTTGAGCAGGCTGAGCAGCGTTTAGCGACACTGAATCTGGAATTGAGGGTGAGTTTCTGCTTTTCTAAACCAACATAACTTGCATTTGCACCAATCTTGTGTATGAAAAAGGTGTTGGCAGGATAGCTTTAAGTAACAGTCGGGGGGGGGGGG
>ML309334.1:14260-125756 GCA_005239505.1 Nicotiana paniculata
GGTCACTCTCTGTTATTTTAAAGTGGGCTTGATAAAAAGAGATTTCGGGTTGCCCGAGCCTCTGATGTTTTTTGTGTTGACCCTTTGCACGCATTTGGAGTGACGGACTTTTATTTGGAAGTCTAATAACCTTCAGTTATTTGTTGCCTTGTGAATTGAAAGGAAAGTTTGCCAATTAGATCTGATGAATGGCAATTCACGTTAGGTCAATTTTTATGATTGGTACCAACTTGTCTCTGACAATACAACTGGGTAACCAGACTATGTAAATAAAAGGATATTCACACTCATTATGTATGTGTTATTTAAGAGATTTGTATTAGTACAATGACTGCCCAAATGGAGTAGAAGGATACAGAGGATTCATATAACCCAACTAGTTTGGCATTGAGGCATACTTGATTGATTATATTAGTGCTAATGACTATTCTTTGATTATTCTTCTTGCAGGCCACTGAATCAAAGGTAAAGAACTATGATCTAGAAGTGTCGGCTTTGAAGATTGAAGTCAAGGAATTGGGTGAAAGGTTAGAGAATATCAATGCTACTGCACAATCATTTGAAAGAGAAGCTAGAATTCTGGAACAGGAGAAGGTTCATCTGGAGCAGAAGTACCGGTCAGAGTTCAATAGATTTGAGGATATTCAGGATAGATATAAATCAGCTGAAAGAGAGGCTAAAAGGGCAACTGAGCTAGCTGATAAAGCAAGGGCTGAAGCAGCTACGGCCTTGAAAGAAAAGAACGAAATTCAGAGATTAGCTATGGAAAGATTAGCTCAGATTGAGAAGTCTGATAGAATTATTGAAAACTTACAGAGGCAAAGAGATGACTTAGCTGATGAAGTACGGAGGTGTCGTGCCGCCGAGGAAGATGCAAGTTCGAAAGTTACAATGCTGGAGGCCCGAGTAGAAGAAAGGGAAAAAGAAATTGAGATGCTACTGAAATCAAATAATGAACAGAGGGCCAGTACCGTGCAAGTCCTTGAGAGTCTGTTGGAGACCGAGCGTGCGGCACGTGCTGAAGCAAACAACAGGGCAGAAGCACTATCTGTTCAGTTGCAAGCTACACAAGGAAAGCTAGATCTTCTTCAGCAACAGTTAACTGCAGTTCGGCTGAATGAAACTGCACTGGATAGCAAACTTAGAACTGCTTCCCATGGCAAACGTACCAGGATAGATGAATGTGAAGCTGGATTTGAATCTGTTCATGACATGGACACAGATGATAGAGTAACAAGGGGAAATAAGAAGTCCAGGAGTACAACCAGTCCTCTAAAGTTTACTTCCCCAGATGATGGAGGTTCTAGTTTTAGAGGAGATGGTGATACTCATAGTCAACAAACAAATGGTGAGGATTATACGAAATTTACAGTGCAGAAACTAAGGCAGGAGCTCACAAAGCATGATTTTGGTGATGAACTGCTCCAACTGAAGAATCCTAACAAGAAGGATATCCTAGCTTTATATGAGAAATGTGTCCTCCAGAAATCATAGTTTTCAGCGTGCTTAGTTGTGTAGAAAGGCTAGTAGCTCCGTTATAGGCAAACGCATACAACTTCTGGGTCAAGGATTTGTGTGCTGGTTTTAACAAACATCTTTTTGAGTTCTTAATGGAAAGTTTATATCCTCATCAGGTAGCTACAAAAGCTTGCTATATGCTGCTGCTGCCGGAGCTTCGTGTGACATAATATTTTTCATTCTGGTGTGCACTCTAACTTAGGGATTTTGTTCGAAATTCCCAGCGTGGTGTGTTAGGAAGATGGTTTATAAAGGTTCAAAAGTTAGTTATGTAATTTCCAGATCTTATTCTCGTTCATTTGTGCAGTATTGATGGTTAGTGGAGTTGATGTTAGTTCTTATTATGTCTTCTCGCTTAGAAAAAGAGAAAATAGTAATATGTTTTTTTCGTTTCTTTTTAGTTTGTTTTCAGGATTTATACCTTGTTTCCTTCACTTGTCCTTACACGCTGTTTATCAATCAATTACGTCTAGATCCCAGATTAGTTGGAAGTAAGTAAAGTAGGTCGTATGACTCATGTTATTGGCTAGTCTGTGTATATATATTGAGTAGGTCAGATAAAGTAATTTTTGATTGTAGAATATATATGAATACTATCACATCATCACGTGAGACTATATGTTTTGACTGCAATCCATGTCACTGGTTTGCATAAGTTGTTCAATTTGATATTGTCAAAAAAGGGGGCACATCTAATAAGCTGCAAAAGGTTTCAAGTAAGATACATATAAACCTAAACCTAAATATTCCATTAAAGAAAACTGGCTTTAAGTAAAACTAAACTTCTTGTGTCACTAAATCTGTAGCTAATTATATGTTTTCTTCTAGTGACTATTTGGTAAGAACCTTCAACGAATTCATGCAGCAGGAGCATAGTCATAGTCTCCATCACTGTAATCGCCTTCCAAGGATGCTGCAGGAGCATAGTCATAGTCTCCATCGTCGTCACCACCTCCTTCTAAGCATGCCGCTGGAGCATAATCATAGCCATCATCTCCATCTGAATATGACCTTCTCTTTTGGAACCCAACAATCTTGAAAATGCAAGACATTTTAATACTATCTCTTAGTATGACAATAGAAATAGGAAATAGTGGGTGTTGTATGTCTTTGATAGGGTATTATGAGGGATGGTTTTTGGGTGTGTGGTTGGTGAAGAAAGCATTTGCTTATATAAAGGTACATTAGAGCCAACTATGTACGCATTTCGACGGATGTTGGCACGTTAGAAAGTGTGTTATGTTAACCGAAGAATGTGCAAAACCATAAGCTTGACTGCATTTTAGCTATCTTTGGGGCTGCATATCCAAAATTCACTTTACATGTCATCCATCAAATATGATGAGTAGGGGCGGAGCATGGGGGTGCAAAGGTTCAGTCGAATTTCCTTCGCCAAAAAATTGGCTATTGAGATTTCGTGTATAAATATCATTAGATGTCTCGTAATAAAATTAGTTGTTGCTCATACTTTATGTATTTATTTCTTTATATTTTGAGTTTACCTAATAAAAATTCTGGCTCTACCATTAATAATGATTAGCTTTTTTGTTTTTGTTTTGTTGATAAAGTCCGATGATGAGTATTGTTAAAGGTTACATATTCCCCATCTTGGGTGGAAATGGAAACCTTCTCTCTATCTATTTTCTACCTCTCTCTCGCTTTAATTTGTGGGTGTAGATTTCAGTAAACCATTAAAAAGAAGATGCTTCACTCTCATAAAGCAATCTCTTCCCACATGCAATTTCCTCCTTATTTACAAGTGTTTCAACCTTGTAAAGTTTACTAGAAAAATTAAAATAATTGAAAGGGAAGGAATTAAGTACAGGTTCTATATATATTGAAGCTTGTTGTATAGGCAAATGAATAGCCCGTGGAAACGTGTGCATGACACGTGGAAGTGTGTATAATCTATGTGGATGCTTAGTCAGCATGCCACTAGACAGAGTTACTCGTTTTATTTTTCCGTTTTCCACAAGAAAGGAGAAAGAAAAGATGTCCTCAAGAAACGATCCGTTGTATTTTTCTGTTTTCCACACAGTGTATTGTCTGATACCCCCTTTGAGACTCCTACTAATTTGGACGTCCGCTATGTAAGACCCATTAAAAGAGAAAAGCTTTTTCCATCGAGATTTTTCTATGATCAGGACTCACACTTAAAATTTCTGATTAAAAGTGAAGGAATCTTTTTAATCTCACGACGATCCTTGATGATAAAAACGAAGATTTATGTAGGCCTTCATATCTATATTAGAGGGCATTTTGTCAACATTAACTGAGATTTGCTTCTGCAAAGCATGGAATGCTAGAATGCGAAGATTGACTAACTATTAGATATATTTGGATAGCGTGGCATAGAAACAGAGAAAATTTTGACCCTTTTCTTAGTTGGCAGCCAATAATATATATAAGTGGTTTATGACAGAAGACACAATATGACAATTAGAGGTGTACATTGATCGGGTTGATTCGAATTTTATCAAAATCAAACGAAACCAATTATATCAGTTTGGATTAATTTGATTTTGCCGGATTTTTCGGGTTTTTCTGATTTTTCTGTTATATGAATATTATTTCAATCTTGCATTATTAAAGTTACAGATAAAATTTTGATAAGTGAATATATGTTTACTAAAACTCTCTTTTTTTTTAGAAAATTACAAACATATGATCTATTAAAGTGATCTTATGGGAGAATTATAGTAACACATAATAGTTTATTTTTTTAGTCGCCTACCAATAATTTTTGATTGATGTACGCTTTCAGGGTTAACCAAATTTAATAATTAAACATAAAAATCAATATGATACCTAAATAATGATATGTTCTATGTAATTTTAGATTATCGAAACACCACTTCAAATTCGAAAAACATATAATAAATCTTGACATATGAATATGAAAGAACAAAGAGATAATTAACGTATTTCAATAACACATAATAAGAAAGTGATACAATCTATTATTTAAAGTAAATAAACATGAAGACACTTCATAGTTCTATTAAATATTATATCCCATGGGAGGATGTCAAATATTTCTAGACATCTTTTAAATAAAATTCTATATAAGATCTTTAAATTATATATAAAAATTATATATTTATATGTAAGATTTTCCGGATTTTTTACTCAATATCAAACCAAATCAAACCAAACTTAGTCGGGTTGGTTAGGTTTTTCAATTTGATACGGTTTACCGATTCTGTTTGTACGCCTCTAATGGCAATCTATACGGCTAAGAATTCCCAATTAGCAAAATAGTACAAGTCATGAACAAGAACAAATGATAAATGACTAAAAATGCTAGTATAGTTTCATATCATTTTGTATGTGAGTTGTGGGATATCACATGTTTATAAACGTGAAATATACTCATTATATGTGTATCATGTGTAGGAGTGAATTTGGATGGAAGTTGGCGAGAATTGGATAATTTAATGCAAAAAGAATAGAGATGCAAGACCTGGGAGCATGCACAATTGGTGCATTGTAGGAAGGTAGGCGCGAAATGGCCTAAGGGATGAACAAAAAAAAGTGAAGTAAGGAGGTTGACACTGGACCTGTCACGCGAAAGAACAAATAAAAAGAATAAATAACTGGGAGCGTGCCAGAAGTCGTGCGTTGCACCAACTCTGGCACGCAAATCAACATGTACTTTTCGAATTAAAAGAGATCAAGGACGCCCCATATCAACCCTATTCGGTATAAATACAACTCCAATCCGTTTTTAAGGGGTGCACAATACTTTGGGAGGCAAGAACATACAAGGAGCAAGATGGAGAATTCTTCTACGAGTTTTTCACCTTCTTCTTATTTCCATTGTTGGTTATGACTTTCTATATTGTAATCTTGCATAGTATTATGAGTAGCTAAACCCGTCATCTAGGATTGATGGAACCAATTGTTGGATGAAGTCTTGATTGCGTTTTGATATAATTAAGCCGTTTTTACTCTTTAATTGTTCAAACTATATGTTTCTTGTGGTTAATTGAAGGGCCCTCGATTAATTGTGTCTAGTTATCTTGTGTTGCTTGAGATAGAAAACTTGATTAGATTATTGTTGAACAATGCCACTTTCGAGTAAGTTAAGAGATCAATTACTTGAATTTAAAAGCGGGATTAGAGATAACGAAACTTTGGCGTGTTATTTATGAGTTGTACGAAGTGTCAGCTAGAGTAGTTCGAGAGAATACTCTAGTAAATTAAAATAATTGATCGAGAGATAATTACGGTAAATAAGAACTCATCATCTTTAGAAGTATTGCGGCGAGATTATAGGTAACGTGTCAGGAATTAATACGACAATTGGGGAAATCATAAACCCTAGATCCTTTTATCCTTAAATTCAACTTCATTCTTGCTCATTGATAGTTTTTATTGTCATTTTTCCTTAGTTAAATAATTTTGGTTAATTCTCAAATCAAATCTTGAACTCTGAAAGTTGTCTGAGCTTATCATTAGCGATACTAAAAGTTGTAGCAAATAGGTTAGTTCCTTGTGAGATTCGACTCCGAACTCTTGAATCGGATTTTTGCAGTGATCGCTTAGTCCTTTTATAAGGCATAGTTGGGTGTGATCAAATTTTGGCGGCGTTTCCGATGAACTAATGCTGTTATTCGTACAACTTGAAAGAATTGCTAGGATTTTTAGTTTAGATCAATTTTCCGGTGCTAAAAAAATATTTCCATTAAAATTCTCATGTTTGAATTCTTCTGTGCCTAAGTGCATACCTAGAAGCTCCTTGAGAACTGGTGAACTATTTGAAGGACTCTTAGATCTCGAGAAAGTATTCAGGACATTGAATCGGGCTAACAACTAAAACAAAATGAACAACTCGAAATCGAAATGGATGACGTTAACAACGTCAACGGGAACAATAGAAATTAATCAAGTTGACCCAAACATCGGAGTGGTAGCACCTCTTGTTCCGGAAGATGCTCTATATGATTAGGCGCAACCAACTGCTGATAATCTGGCAATTTCAGTCCCTCCGATACAAGCGGAGACGTTTCAGATTACCAATAACATGTTGCATTTGCTGTAGAATAAATGGCTGTTCTCCGGGTCGTACATCGAAGACCCACAACAACATCTGAAGAATTTTCTATCAATTTGTGTCACTCAAAGACATGCGAATGTGACACCCGAAGCAATCAGATTGTTACTGTTTCCATTCTCAGTGACTGGGGAGGCTCAAACTTGGATGAATTCGCTCCCAATAAACTCCATTTCTACTTGGGAGGAATTAGTCAAGAAGTACTTAAACAAGTTCTATCCACCCAATAAGACTGCAAGGCAAATTGATGAGATATTGCCATTCAGGAAGAAACCAACTGAAACTTTGCAGGAAACTTGGGAGAGGTTTAAGGGATGTTGGTGAAGTGTCCACACCATGGCATCCCATATCAGATGCTAGGATAGAGATTCTATATGGGTTTGGATGACAGTCTGAAGGCCAATATAGATGCTTCAGCCGGGGGTGCATTCTTGAGCAAATCATTCACAGAGTGTAAGATTCTTCTTGACAAGATGGCTCACAATTCAGGCTGGATGACGAGGGATACAACACTCACTCCAATAGTGCATTCTGTTTCTCTTGACCCAAACAATACAAATGCAGAAAACATAGCCACTCTCATGACCCAGATGAGCTTGTTGACAAATAAAATTGATGAGATGGGCACGAAACAAGTTCATATAGTTGACACAAAAAGTGGAGGCCTATGCACTCCCTGCATAAATCAGTCGTATATTTACTCGTGGAGTGGAGAGAATGATAATCAGGGCTTCAGAGAAGACATGAACTACGTAAATAATTTTGGGGGTCAGAGGCAAGGTGGACCGAATGGATACCTCAAAATCAGCAGTACAGACCAACCCAGCAACTGTACAACACCAATCCTGGGGGAGCACGACCACAAAGGAAAGTTGTGCCCTATCAAAGGCAACAGGGTTACAACCAGCAACACCCACAACAGTTAGCTTAGCAACAACCTCATCCCTAGCAGGTGACCAGACAAGACAACAACAATATGATAGAAATCAACGGCACGCTGCAACAAATCATTGGGACAAATAGAAGGATGCAAGAAAATTTAGCTGCACATGACTCAACTATTAAGGGCATTAAAACTCAGTTAGGCCAGCTGTCCATGGCTCTGAACAATCTCCCACAAGGAACATCGCCTGCAGACACAAACATCAATCCAAAAGAGCAGAACCCGAATCAGTTAATTGTAGTGAGTCTCAGGAATGGAAGGGATTTAGATAGAGAGCAAGAAGTTCCTCAATCTCGTAAAATGCAATTCCAATTACTCCAGTGCCATTCGATATCGATGAGTTGACGGAGCTCACAGAGGTCGTAATTGAGTAAGCACAAGTTGACAAAGGCAAAGAGAAGGAAATTAAACAGTTCCCAAAACAGGTAGTGGAAAAGACCTCTAATCAGGAAAAGACACAGAGCAGTGGACATAAGCTTATTCCAGCACCATTCCCTCAAAGGTTGGAAAAGCAAAATAAAGAGGATCAATATAGAAAATTCATGAAAATGCTCATACAAATTCAATTGAATATGCTGCTGATGGATGCTTTAATGGAAATTCCAGGCTATGCGAAAATGATGAAGGATCTGATATCTCGAAAGTTTGACTTCTAGGACCTGTCTAGTGTAACTCTGACTCAAACTTGTAGTGCGGTCTCAAAAATTGTCTGATCCTGGTAGTTTCACTATCCCATGCACAATTGGAAGTTATGCTTTTGCAAAAGCATTATGTGACTTGGGAGCCATTATTAACTTGATGCCCTTGGAAATATACACAAAGTTAGGCATTGGCAGAGCTAGACCGACCTCAATGTTGCTGCAACTGGCTGATCGCACAGTGAAAGACCGACAAGAGTTCTAGATAATGTGCTCATCCAAGTGGGGAAGTTTGTATTTCCTGCTGATTTTGTGATTCTTGACTGCTAGGTTCATGAAGAAATACCCATAATTTTGGGAAGGCCGTTCTTAGCCACTGGGAGAGAGTTGATTGACTATGGGACTGGAAAGTTGAAAATGAGGTTGAATAATGAAAAAATAATATTCAATGTTCAACAGTCTATAAGGAGGTCCAGCGAATTTGCAAATTGTTTACTAGTGGAGGCAGTTGATGTGATACTACAAGAGGAGGATGCGACTCTTAATGTCAGAGACCCATTAGAAGCTTGTTTGATGAATTTGAATGAAGTGGATGGTAAAGAGTTGATAAAGTGGGTTATGTCTCTCGAAGGTCAGGGATTTTGGAAAAGGGAACCCCAGTTTGAGCCACTACACTTAGAAGAAAGAGAAACACCACCTGCGAAGCCGTCAATAGAGGCACCACCACAGTTGGACCTGAAACCACTTCCAGATCACCTCAGGTATGCTTTCTTAGGGCCTAACTCTACTTTACTTGTTATCATCTCATCCGATTTGTTAGCTGTGCAGGTAGAAAAACTCCTACAGACGTTACATGAATGTAAGACTCCTATTGGTTGGACCTTGACAGATGTTAAGGGTATCATCTCGGCCTTTTGCATGCACAAGATTCTCTTGGAAGAGGGGCATAAACCCTCTAGGGAACATCAAAGAAGGCTGAACCCGAATATGAAGGAAGTGGTGAAGATGGAAGTGACAAGTGGTTGGATGCGGGCATCATTTTCCCAATTTCGGACAGCGTCTGGGTAAGTACAGTCCAATATGTTCCGAAGAAAGATGGCATGACTGTTGTACAAAATGAGAATAATGATTTTATCTCTACCCGTACGGTCACGAGTTAGAGAATCTGCATGGATTACAGAAAATTGAACACTGCCACCCGAAAAGACCACTTTCCCCTGCTATTCATTGACCAAATGTTGGATAGATTGGCAGGTAAGGTCTCACTTCTCCTTTTTGGATGGATATTAGAGGTACAACCAGATCACAATAGCCCCTGAGGATAGAGAGAAAACGTCATTTACTAGTCCGTATGGTATCTTTGCCTTTCGGAGAATGCCTTTTGGCCTATTTAATGCATCGGTGTGATGACCCAAAGGGTCATATTATGAATTAAAACTCTATTCTGGGATCGTTAGCCTTATAAAATATTATTTTTATTCACCTTGATTAGCGTGTGCATTCCGTACGTGAATCCGGAAAGCCTTTATGTAAAAATACGTGAAATAATAATTTTTGAGAGTTAAAATTAATTTTAGTTGACTTTGGTCAACTTTTTGAGTAAACGGACCCGAACCCATGTTCCGACGGTCCCGAGAGGTCCGTAGTAAAATTTGGGACTTGAGAGTATGCCCGAAATCGAATTTCGAGGTCCCTAGCTCAAGAAATGAATTTTTGATGAAAATTGTTAAACTGAAATTTAAAGGAACTAAAGAAATTGATTAATGTTTGAACTCGTGGGTATCGGAACAGTATTTTGGTTCCAGATCCCGGTACAGGTCTATTATAACATATATGTCATGTCTGTGAAATTCGATAGAAATCAGAGTTTATTTGACGTGATTCAGACATCCGGTTGAGAAGATAGTAATTTGAAGTGTTCTTGAGAAATTCATGAGTTTTGATGCTAAATCCGTAGTTTTAGGTGTTATTTTAGTGATTTGATCGCACGAGCAAGTCCGTAGGATGTTTTTGGACTTGTGTGCGGACCCTTCTGCGCAGGTGCGCAACCGCAGAAGCGGTAATCCAGTCGCATGTGCGGCCCAACTCCTTTTTCGTAGAAGCGGAAGCCCTCCCGCACGTGCGCAAGCGCAGGTGCGAGGGTCGGGCAGTGAGTTCACATTAATTAGAACTCCAGCCATTTTTTTTCTTATTTTTCACAAGGGTAGTAGACTTAGAGCGATTTTCTCAAGACTTTTTCTTTCCAAAATCATAGGTAAGTGTTCGTTAACTACTTTCTTCTAATTACCCATTATTTTCCATCACTTTTCAATAAAAAATCAAGGGTTTTCATGGTAGAAATTGGGGGTTGGGTAGAATTAGAGAATTTTGTAAAAATGGAATTTTAACCTCGAATTGGGGTCGGATTTCGAAACTAATTACATATTCGGGCTCGGGGGTGAATGGGTTAACAGAATTTGGTCCGAACCCCGAGTTTGGACCAAGCGGGCTCGGGGTCGGTTTTTAACATTTTTTGAGAAAACTTAGAAAAACCATGTTTTGCATCAAAGTTAGTTCCTTTAGCACTAATTAATAATATTGAACTAATTATGATTAGGTTCGAGTGTGTTGGAGGTGAATTCGAAAGGAAAAGCTGTGCTTGAGCAGTGAGTGGTATGCGAAATCGAGGTAAGTGTTGTGTCTAACCTTAGCTTAAGGGAATATGTATTAAGTGACTACTTGCTACTTTTTTTGTTACTAAATATGAGGTATATGTGAGGTGACGAGTACCTATACGTTGTGGTCACTTCATAACATGTGAGTGAAAGTTAATTCTTGTTATTATTGTTGTCTTAAAGCCTATCATCTATGATTATTGTTGTTAGTAAAATGTTGGAAGATTTGTATACGGTTCCACCGAGATAGATAAAATTGTGAATATTGAGTTGAGATTGAAATGAAATGGTGATAGAAACTATGATGAAATACTGATTTCTTGTGAAATTCCTCTTTATATGTTGTTAAGAATTCTGTGACTGGTGAGGAAGAGTGTAAAGCACGAAGGGTGATGCTGTGCATTCTTATTTATTTATATGGTGAGGATGAGAGTAAAAGCACGATGGGTGATGCCGTTCATAATTTATCTATATTGTGAGGAAGAGTGTAAAGCACGAAGGGTAATGCCGTGTATAATTTATCTATATTGTGAGGTTGAGAGTAAAATCACGAAGGGTGATGCCATGCATTCTTATTTATAATGATGAGGATGAGAGTAAAATCACGAAGGGTGATGCCCTGCGTTCTATTTGTTATTTGGTGAGGCTGAGAGTAAAAGCACGAAGGGTGATGCCGTGCAAATTTCCTTTCTATTTTAATTGCTTAAATTGTTGTTGATCACTGTCTATTCCTGTCTTATTGTTTTTCTCACTCTTGATGTTAAATTCCCCACTGCATTTTCCCTTCCCATTATTTGTCGTTATTTTCTTTATTTGATGTTATTTATACTAGCATGACTACACATGTCTAGGTTTATATGTGGTGTCTTGTCCTAGCCTCGTCACTACTTCGCCGAGGTTAGGCTCGACACTCACCAGTACATGGAGTCGGTTGTACTGATACTGCACTCTGCACTTTTTGTGCAGATCCATGTTTAGGACCGAGCTGAGTTCGGGTTAGAGCTGACACTTCCGCACGGAGACACGAGGTAGATCTGCTGACGTCCGCAGATTCCTGAAGTCTCTTCATTATTACTCAGCTGCTGTTTTATTTAGTTCAAAACAATTTTATATTTTCTTTCAGCCAAATACTTGTAGTAATTCTTAGTAGTTCGTGAATTGTGACTCCAAATTCTGGGTAGCTAGAGATTGGTATTATTTCGGTAGTATAACATCTTATTTCATTTATTACTTTTGGTATCGTATGATGGATGGTAGTAACATTTCGTATATGTTTTAATTATTTTCAATGTCGTAATATGCAAATGTTGGCTTGCCTAACAATAATAGCATTAGGTGCCATCACAACTCGTTGGGGGGAATTCGGGATGTGACAACTGGCCACCTTCCATAGGTGTATGTTAGCCATTTTCACTGATATGGTTGAAGATATTATGGAAGTCTTTATGGATGATTTCTCAGTGGCGGGGAATTCATTCGAAGACTATCTTCACAATTTGAGAAGAGTGTTGAAAAGGTGTGTGGAGACAAACCTGGTGTTGAACTGGGAGAAGTTCCATTTTATAGTACAAGAAGGTATAGTTTTTGGACATCGAGTGTCAAGTAATGGTATTGAGGTCGAACATGCTAAGGTTGACGTGATTGATAAGTTTCCACCGCCCACTTCGATCAAGGCAGTAAGAATTTTCCTTGGGCACGCCAGTTTCTACAAGCGATTTATAAAGGATTTCTCAAAATTTGCTAACCCCTTATGTAAATTGCTTGAAAAGGATCACCCTTTTGTGTTTTCTGATTATTGCAGGTTAGCATTTGAGGAGCTGAATAAGAGATGGATGACTTCACCAATCGTCGTTGCACCCGACTGACAACATCCGTTTGAGCTCATGTGTAATGCGAGTGACTATGCTATAGGAGCAGTTCTGGGGCAGCGAAAGGACAAAATGATGCATCCCTTTTACTATTCAAGCAGAACACTAAGTGGTGCACAACTCAATTATAGTGTGACTGAGAAAGAGATGTTGGCTGTGGTGTTTGCATTCGACAAATTCTGGTCTTATTTGATAGTTTCAAAGGTGATTTTTTATACTGACCATGAAACACTTAGGTACTTGATAGCAAAGAAGGAGTCAAAGCCATGCTTGATCCGTTGGGTTATTTTGCTACAAGAATTCGATTTGGAGATCCGCGACAGGAAAGGAATAGAGAACCAAGTGGCATATCATCTTTCAAGGTTGGAAGGAGCTGAAAAGAAATTAGAAGTTGAAGATATAACAGAGACATTCCCGGATGAACAACTACTAGCAGTGGAAATGGAGGAGACACCTTGGTATGCCGATATTGCTAATTATTTGGCAAGCGGTATTGTACACTATGAACTCTCTTTGATTAAAAAAAAAAGAAAAGTTCTTTCGTGATTGTCGTTCTTATTACTGGGATGAACCTTTAATTTTTAAAATATGTGTGGATAATATGATCAGGAGGTGTATCCCCGAGAAAGATCAATCTTCTGTTTTGCAGGCCTGCCACGCTTCACCATATAGTGGGCACTTTGGAGGAATTCGGACAACTTCGAAGGTGTTGGAGTCAGGTTTGTATTGGCCGACTCTATTCAAGGATGCCCATGCCTGGGCGAAAAGTTGTGATGAGTGCCAAAGAACTAGAAACATATCTCTCCGTCATGAGATGACCATGACTACAATTCAAGAGGTGGAAGTATTTGATGTGTGGGGGATTGATTTTATGGGACCATTTGTCAGCTCGTATGGTAACAAGTACATATTGGTAGAAATTGACTATGTCTTCAAATGGGCTGAAGCGGTGGCTCTTCCAACAAATGATGCTAAAAGAGTGATAGAATTTATAAGAAAAAATATTTTCACATGGTTTGGCACTCCGAGAGCTATAATCAGTGATGGTGGAACTCATTTCTGCAATAGAGCGCTCACAAGGCTATTATAAAAGTATGGAGTTCATTATAAGGTTGCCACACCGTACTACCCGCAAACAAGCGGGCAAGTGGAAGTGTCCAACAAAGAAATCAAAAGTGTCCTGACCAAGACAGTGAATGTGACTCGGACTGATTGGGCAAGGAAGTTGGATGATACATTATGGTCTTACCGCACAACATTTAAAATCCCAATTGGTATGTCTCCGTACAAGTTTATGTTTGGAAAAGCATGCCATCTTCCGGTGGAGCTTGAGCATAAAGCCTTATGGGCACTGCGGCATTTGAACTTGGATATGGAAACCACAAGCACAAGTAGAGTTACAGAGTTACATGAACTCGAGGAATTTCGGTTCCAGGCATTAGAGAGTACGAGATTGTATAAAGAAAGGATGAATATGATGCATGATAAGCATATTTTATATAGGAACTTCAAGCCCGGAGATCTAGTGTTGTTATACAACTCGAGATTGAGATTGTTTCCGAGTAAGCTGAAATCTAGATGTTCGGGACCATTTAGAGTTGTGCAAGTATTCCCAAGTGGAGCAGTAGAAATTGAGTCCGAAGATGGAATGAATATGTTTAAAGTGAATGGGCAAAGGTTGAAACACTACCTGGGAATGATTGAAGAAAAATCGAAGAAAGATGTGATGTACTTGGAATAGCCCAAATATGTGAGCGAAGTGCAATCATAAAAGCTTACGTTGTGACGTGACGTTAAAATCATGCGCTTCCTGGGAGGTAACCCATGGTCTTGTTGTAAATCGTCGTGCCGCGACGTTAAATTAAACTCTTGTTGGGAGGCAACCCAAAGTTAATGATTTCTTTCATTTTTTTCTTTGATTTTGTTTTTGAACTGTGGTATGACATGTTTGCGAGTGTTGCAGATATAAAGAAAAAAATTCAAGGAAGAAAGGCTCAAGAGCTTAAAAAAAAACTGTGACTGAGCTTGCTAGGTCTAGCGCATTGCACAAATGTTGGCACGCTAACAGTGGTACCAACTTCACAAAACAGTGAAGTATATAGAGTTGCACTGGACCTGGCATGATCCCAGGTAAGTTACATTAATTAAGTAAGGCAAAAGGGAATTTTTGAAATTACTAAAACCCAAACCCCCGCCCCTCTATCTCCCTTAAACCTCACGACCCTTTCCCCTCACGCCTCTCTCTCTCTCTCTCTTATGATCCTCTCCCCACTGTCGCCCCTCTTTCCACCACCAAAATCCCCTCTCCTCCTCGTCGTCCAACAGGTAAAACAAACGTCCGACTCCTTATTATTTTTTTTCTTTCTCTTTTCGTTTCCATCCCCTGTCCCAACCCCCTTAGGTCAACTGTAGTTTAGTTCCGTTCTTTGTTTTTTTTGTTTGTTTTGTTTGTGTTCTTTGTTTTGTATTGCAAATGTAGGGGATTTTGGATTGATGTTGAGATGATTGATCATAGTGAGGTGGGTAACTATAATTCTCACCACCTCATTCTAATTGGGAGGGTTTTCAACTACAATTTGAACCACAAATAGCTTAGGAAGAGTAGGGCACAATATGTGTTCGATGAATTACCCGAATGAATTGTTATGATAGGTTTAGCGAAGTATGAGTAGCGAACCTAATTCTAATGGAGACATAAGTATATTTTGAGTGTGGGGTGGCCGTTGGAGGTCGAGGACTGAAGCTCACGACTGGTCCTCGCCACCGCCAGAGTGATAATGAGGGAGTTTCTAACACCCACTCTACTTTTGATCTTGCTTATTTGTATTTTTGTGATATTATGCAATCGCAGACAATGCACATTCTTGAGTATGAGGTGGGGGTGTCATATTTTGATTTTTTTGGCATGTGCTTAATTGCTAGTGATACATTTTTAATTGCATGATCACACTTACGACCATTGTAATTGTATAATTGTAGTAGTTTTTTTTAGTGGCTCAATCTCGGGTTTTCTTTAAACCACGGTTCTTTCCCGATGATGTCATTTTCTTGAACCGGGTATTTTTAGGTAGATTTATCAAACTTTATAATTAAATTTTTGGACTTTTCCCGATGATAGATTTCCTAAACAGTTTTCTTGAGGGACTAAAGTCTAAAGAAAAATACAAATTTTTTTGTTTGTTGTGTCTTCTTTCTTTTCTCCCCTATTCTTTTCTTATTGAACTGGTAATGGAACGTAGATCTTGAGTACTATGTGTTTTTGACATGTTTCACATCGGGGCTTCGGTCTGGAGCATTTGCGCTGAGTACTTTCTTCTTAATTCTGGTGACTATATGCCTTGAGAGTATATGTGACTTTCTTTTGAAACTTGGGCTCGTCTATTGACTCTGTTATTTATTCCTACTGTTTGAATGTTATGATGACTCTGCCAGTTGCTTTAACGTGAGAGTCGAGTTTGAGTCATCCTGAGTGATTCATATGCATTGTTGAAGTGCGATTTTGATTGCACTTTGTGACGTCCCTTGTTAGTCTAGAACTTGAACCGCGTGTGAGTCAAAGCGCAATGATTAATTCTGTGAGTCTAGGAACTGATATAGCCATTTCTTTGATTGACCCGTCAGTCTATATGCCTACCATTGATAACATCATCCGTAGTCAGCCCTTTTGAGCATGCAGTCCTTTTTCTTTGGCACCCATATTACGAGACAACCCCTATTTTGTTCTAAATCGTATCTTGTTCACCTTTTACCTTCGAAAAGCAATTAGTCGCTGAAAAAGTAAAAAAAGAGATTGGGTAGCTTTTGAGTGGAACCATAAAAAGGCCGAAAAGGTGCACTTGTAGCTGGAAATATCAAATTAAGGAGAGTGTGAAAAAAAAATGAATGGCACTCCCATATCTTTATTCGGACTAGTGAGTATCTATATGTTGATGTGATTAATGAAAAAGGCGTAATTGTATATGGTTTCTTGGCAAAATATTGAATTGGTTATGGCAAGAATGTGTTTGAAAATATGGTGTATTAAAGTGCTTAGGAGGGTTGGTCACTATTTTTCTCTATATATATATATATGTCACACCTCCTTTATCCTGAGGCGATAGAGAGCTTTTCCAATTGAAGTGACATTAATCGAAATTGGATTAATTATTTATCAGAGTCACCACTTAAAATAATTATTAGGGTGTCCCAAGTCACCGGTTTATTTTATAATCCCAAATCGAGGAAAATGACTCTTTTCTCTATCTATCCACACTCTGTTTCTGTTTGTTATGAAACTTTGTCATTTTGCGCTGAGGTGACATAATCTCATTTGCTCACTTTTTTTGGTTGATTTTCTTTTCTTGATAATAACTAAAAAAAAAAATATACTCCTACTAAACTAAAAATAGCAAGGTAAAATTACTACACAATATCTTATTTACTAAAGCATCTAACTTAGAAATTAAATTAATATAGGCGTAAAATATAATTTTTTAAAAAACTTTTCTTTTTTGCAAATGAAAATAAAACCTATACTAAAAATGTGACTTTTTTTAAATTTTATTATTGTTTTCACTTTTCTTAAGTAATATATATAAAAGGAGAAATAAGAGTTAAAATATGTAAATTAAACTTAAAATATATTTACATACTAAAAAGTGATAAAAAACTCAAATATATTCAAAAATTAGGTGCTCACAATATATATCATACTCGTCCCTTAGCTTACATTACAACCTATAAAGTCCTAGTTGATCCTAAATTTTACAAGCTTAAATTAATCGAATCTTACACTATGGGCAAGCCTATGGTATGAACTTGGGTGGCATATGAGTTTCATTGCGAGAGTGAGTGAATTCTTCTAATATTTGAATCCTTAGATTACACTTGGATTCATATTTGAGTGTGGGGACTATTCTCTCTGTGGTTTGTTGGTAAGAGCACATGATTTACGAAGGATTGGTAAAGTCCTTGGTTTTTGAGTTAGCACAAGAAGCAAGTCATAGAATGAAATGTATTAGAGTCAGTTTTTGAGGCTATGATGTAAGAGTCACACAAATATTTTAAATAGTCATGCATTGGTCTAAAAATGAGGAAAGATGTCAATCACTCTTATGATGGGTTCTAAACGTTAATATAAACCATTTTCATTGCTCTGATTCTTGAATATGCTTTGGAATTGTGTTACTTGCCGATGTGCTTAATTTTGAATTGTTCGAGGACGAGCAAGAATTTAAGTGTGGGGTGGTGATCAATGACTAAAAATGCAAATTTTCTAGTATAGTTTCATATCATTTTGTATGTGAGTTATGGGAAATCACATGTTTATAAACGTAAAATATACTCATTATATGTGTATCAGGTGTAGGAGAGAATTTGGATAGAAGTTGGCAATAATTAGATGATTTAACGCAAAAATAATAGAGATGCAAGACCTGGGAGCGTACCACAATTGGTGCATTGCATGAAGATAGGCACGAAATAGTCTAAGGGATGAACAAAAAACAGCGAAATATGGAGGTTGTCACTGGACCTGGTACGCGAAAGAACAAAGAAAAAGAAGAAATAACTGGGAGTGTGCCAGAAGTCGCGCGTTGCACCAACTCTGGCACGCGACTCATCGTGTCGTTTTCGAATTAAGAGAGATCAAAGACGCCCCACATCAACCTTATTCGGTATAAATACAACTCTAAGCCATTTTTGAAGGGGTACACAATACTTTGGGAGGCAAGAACATACAAGGAGCAAGACGGAGAATTCTTCTACGAGTTTTTCACCTTCTTATTCTTATTTCCATTGTTGGTTATGACTTTCTATATTGTAATCTTTCATAGTATTATGAGTAGATAAACCCGTCATCTAGGGTTGATGGAACCAATAGTTGGATGAAGTCTTGATTGTGTTTTGATATAATTAAGCCGTTTTTACTCTTTAATTATTCAACTATATGTTTCCTGTGGTTAATTGAAGGGTCCTCGATTAATCGTGTCTAGTTATCTTGTGTTTCTTGAGAGAGAGCACTTGATTAGATTATTGTTGAATAATGCCACTTTTGAATAAGTTAAGATTTAGTTACTTGAATTTAAAAGTGGGATTAGAGATAACGAAGATTTGGCGTGTTATTTATGAGTTGAACGAAGTGTCAGCTAGAGTAGTTCGAGAGAATACTCTAGTAAATTAACGTAATTGATCGAGAGATAATTGGGGTAAATAAGAATTCATCATCTTTAGAGAGTATTGCGACGAGATTATAGGTAACGTGTTAGGAATTAATCCGACAATTAGGGAAATTATAAACCCTAGATCCTTTTATCCTTGAATTCAACTTCATTCTTGTTCATTGGTAGTTTTTATTGTCATTTTTCCTTAGTTAAATAATTTCGGTTAATTCTCAAATTAAATCTTGAACTCTGAAAGTTGTCTGAGCTTATCATTAGCGATACTAAAAGTTGTAGCAAATAAGTTAGTTCTTTGTGGGATTCGACTCCAGACTCCCGAACCGGATTATTTTTGCAGCGATCGCTTTGTCTATTTATAAGACATAGTTGAACGTGATCAACAAACACGATGAAATTTTCAAAGGTAAATAGCTCACACTTCACATTACATTATTAAGTACATCAACTCTTCAATAGTAATATAAATAATGAACACTCAATTTCACTACCTTAAAAAAAAAGTTTGTCAAAAACAATATCATTGTTCAGGTCTCTCTAGTTTTCATAATTACAAGGAATGTAAGAAGCATCTAAGTGTTTGGTTAAAAGTAACAATGTATCCATATTGCTCGGACTTTCCATAAATACTGTTGTATCTGAATTGGATCTTCCAAAAACACATTAATTTTGAAGGATCAAACACGTATTTAAAGATATTTATAAGAGTCCGAACAACATAAATTTTTATTCCTCCATCTTCTTCCGTACCTCAATCTTAACTTATTCATACAACAAAACCCACCCAAATTGTTCTTGTCAATGTTTAACCTAATAATATCAATTTCTTTTCCTTATAACTCCCTCATTCTTTGCTTGCATTATTTGAAGTTACATTAAATATAGATGAGTTATCAACATGGTATGAAATGAAGGGAGGGTTGTAATAATCAATTAAATTTGGGGTTTTTATAATAGGATTATTATCTTGCCTACTTAAAGATATTCTTGATCCACATTGTCTAGGTTGTGTTTGGTAAAAAACTTTAGAAACCACTAATTCACCTTCTTTTTCCTCCTCATTATCACCTATGTGATATTGATGCATTACCCAATTGGTTTTTTCAGGTTTTCTTTGCCTTCCATAATTTGTGTAGAGTACTAAAATCTTTTTGTAACCTTTTAAAACTCCACTTATAAAAATTGGCCTTGTTTTTCCTGTTTTATGCCATCTTGTTTCACCACCTTCAGTATTTGTATCAACTTTTCTCCTTTTTCTATTACCTGTTGTGTATGCTTTTGAAGGCCTGTGAAAAAAGTGACGAATTTGACCTTCTTTATTCACTCCTACACAGGGTAAAAAAAATATTAGCGTTTCTTGGAAGTAAAAAAAATGACTACAGTAAATTTGAGTTTAAGAAACGTATACTGACAGCGTAAAAAATATTTTCACGAGCAAGCAAGTCATACATAAAGAATTTTGGGTAAACTTTAATGACAAGCATTAGTTAGTAACCTGGAACCTACTATTCACTTGAAGCATAATAAATTCGAGTGGCGAATGAAGCACTCGGACACTGGATGTGAACCCAGTACTTTTGACATATATATAAATTTATGTATACACCCATAATTTTAAGGTTGAACTGATAAACTTAAATCGTAATTCGCCTATACTAAATTTTATTTTTCTAATGCATATAACTTAAATACCAACGACATTTAATCCCGTTGACACAATTTATGTTACTTTTTTCGCTTTTCGAGATTCAAATTTTTTAATTTTGACTGTATATTTGGATATAGAATTTTTAGATTTTTTGAAATAAAATTTACATATTTGAAAACTACGTAAAAAATATCATAAGTTACAATAATTAATAACTCAAAATATTTAATAGGCATATGAAAAAATTACGGTCAAAGAATAGTTCACTTGACTCTCGAAATTCAAACACCTTCACATTAATTGAGATAGAGGAAGTACTATTCAAACCTTCACATTAATTGGGACGGCAAAAGTACTATTCAAACCTTCACATTAATAATGTTATATATATTTAATTTGTATCTCAATGTGTAGAACTTAAACTCATACAGTATACTCAATAAACTCTACCACAATTCAAAAAGATGTACAAACGAAATACCATAAATAAATACTCATGCTCTCTCTCTCTCATGATCTCTGCAAGTCAGTCTCTTCAAGTGGAAGCAATCATAAGGGGTTCGGGTCTGAGGTAAGCCTTCCTCTATCATTGGTAGACAAAAAGGGGTAAGCTCACGTTAGCTCAATGTTCGTTGGTGCGTCCGCCATGGGAAGGGGGGGGGGGGAGGCNAGCTCAATGTTCGTTGGTGCGTCCGCCATGGGAAGGGGGGGGGGGAGGCAGAGGAAGACCCAAAAAATTACCCAAAACACCGATTACAACATCTGGAAGCTCAGTAAGTAACAATTCAAAAGCTTGAAAGGCAATTCAAGTGCAAGCGCATGAACTTAAGACACCAGAGCAACAAGGGATAGTGATGACTGGAATTGATGAGACTACTCCTTCGACTAGCTCGGAGGTAAACAGGAAATTGACTCTTAGTATATCAGTGCCAATTGACCAAAGTGAGACGAGTGCTAATCCTAGGATTGGCGAAAAATCCAATGGAACAGTAGCTGAGATGAACACTAAGGACATGCAAGGGGATCTGAGAAAAGGAATTAATACAGACCAAATTGGAGCTACTATAGGACTTAATGAGAAGAAGACTCTGGATAAGAACCCTAAGGAGATGAATCATGCATATCGAAAGACAGAGCCAAAAGCACGGGCCAAATTATTTCAGCAAAACCGTGTAGCTACTCATGGAATGACCCTCAGGTATGTCCCACCTCAATTGTAGATGGTCAAACTGTGGTAAATCTAGATTTGCAAGATGTAGCGGAAGCAGAGGAGAGATGGAGTGCTGCATTGATAGCCTACATTGTTGGAGATAACCTTGGGTATAATGCTATGAGACGATATATTGCTCAACATTGGCTTGATGTTGCTGAGCCAGATCTATTCCTTCATGATGAAGGATATTATGTGATAAAATTTCAAACTCTAACAGATATGCATCGAGTGTTCTATGCTGGTCCTCACTATAGACCAATAATCCTCAAGCCATGGTCTCCAGATTTTGATCTAAGTAAAGAGTTCCTAACTATATACCTTTGTGGGTGATTTTTCTTAAATTACCAATGAGCTGCTGGGGTACTGAAGCTTTAAGCAAAATTGCTAGTGCAATTGGAAAATCCCTATTTGCTGATGAGTGCACCGCTAAGAAAACATGAATCTCCTATGAAAGGATGCTGATTGAAGTGAATGTTACAAAAGCTATGCCTACTGAGATTACTGTGATGGATCCTAGAGGCAGGGTATTTCAGCAGGATTTGGTGTATGAGTGGAAGCCAATATACTATGAAAAATGACAGGCCATTGGTCATATGTTTCCTAATCAACAAGGGCCAAGAGAACATAAGGAAGAACAATCAAAGAGAAGAAGAGAAACAAAAAAAGTAACATATGAATGGAGGACTAAAGGTCCTGTACCTCATGCAACAGGAAATACAGAAAATATGCAGCAAGAAGGTGTCAATGGAATAACTGAGAACCAAACTAGATTTGTTCAAGAGAAAACCCAACCCTGCTCACCAGTGGAGACAAGACAGACCAGCTATAATCAACTTGAAGGAGGTGCAGGGAACACTGTGACAGATGCAATAGACAAAGGCAAGAAGCAAGTGTTAGATTTGAGTCTTGAAAATTTTCCTATGCTAACACCTATGACTAGCATAAATGGATTAAAAAATGTAACAACATGTACCAGTGAGAGTTCTACCTTACCTCATGATAGGGGTGTGGGAATTAAACTCAATCAATGACTTGGTTACTATGGAATGTCAGGGTATAAATAAGTGGTATAAGAGGAAGGAGCTGAGAAACTACTTGAAGATCAAAAACATTAAGTTTGCAGGTATCATTGAAACTAGAGTCAAAGAACACAAAGCTAAAGGAGTTAGCCACCACATTGCCCCTGGCTGGGAGATACTAAATAATTACAATGTTGCAGTAAATGGAAGAATATGGGTGATATGGGATTCAAATTACTACTTAGTCAAATTAATCAAGGCAGAAGCACAAGTTATTCATTGTTCTATTAGAGATATCAAGAAGGATCAAGAATGTGTAGTGTCAGTAGTCTATGGCTTTAACACAATAGAAAGAAGGAAGCAACTATGGAAAAACTTAATACAGATAGGGAAAATGACCTCCACACCATGGGTGATTGGAGGAGATTTTAATGCTGTCCTATAATTACAAGATAGGATGCATGGAAATCCAATTACCATGGCTGAAACTCAAGACTTCAGCAAATGTATACAAGCCTTAAGACTTAGTGAACTTGCTTGGGAAGGTGATTACTATACGTGGTCTCATAAGAAAGATGGGAGTGACAGGATATGGAGCAGAATTGACAGGATATTTGGCAACTATGAATGGATGATGCAGTGGGGACATATCACTACTTTATATGAGATGCCTTTCATTTATGATCAATCTCCTATGAGATTAACCTTAAATGATAACCAAGGAAGTAGGAAGACTCCATTCAAATTCTTTAATGTCTGGGCAGAACATGAGAGATTCCTAAATGATGTTCAACAAGTATGGCAACAAAAGTCCACAGGGAGAGATGCATGATATTTGGTTAAAACTTAAAGCATTAAGACCAGTACTAAGAAAGCTTAATGTTGAGGAGTTCAAGTACATTAGACAGAAGATTAAGAAAGCCAGAATTGAACTTGAAAGGGTTTAAAGATGCATTATTACAAATTGCTCTGATGAACTATTGTTGGAGGAGAAGAGGTTGGTCCAAAATTTAGAAAAATGGGATATGATTGAAGAAGGAGCTTTGAAATAAAAAGCCAGAGCAAATTGGTAAAGTTAGGAGATTCCAATACAAAATACTTCTCAGCTGCCATGAAAGAAAGGATCCAAAGAAAACAAATACTATAGGTTAATTCTATTAATGGTAGCAGGCTAACTGACCCAGAAAATATCAAAAAGGCGATTGTAGAATTTTACAAGTCACTGATGGGAACTTCTGCTCAATCACTTCCCACTATAGATAAAATGGTGCTGCACAAGGGATCAAACTTAATCAGCAACAAAGAATTGATCTATGTAAGGATGTGACTCCAGAAGAAATTTATGAGAGACTGTGCTCTATTGGAGATGACAAGGTACCTGGTGTTGATAGATACAATGCATGATTTTTAAAAAAAGCTTGGCCAATTATCAAAGATGAAGTTACTAAAGCTGTCCTGGAGTTCTTTGATACTGGGAAATTATACAGAGCTATAAATTGTACAACCATTACCTTGCTTCTTAAGGTTAATAAGCCTAAAACTGTGAAGGAGTTCAGGCCAATTGCCTGTTGCACTATGATATACGAAACGATCTCCAAGATTTTGGCATCAAAGATGCAAGGCATAATCAGTACAATCATCAATGAAGCTCAAGAAGGGTTTATACCTGGGAGGAAGATTGCAGATAACATAATTCTGGCACATGAGTTGGTGAAGGCCTATTCTAAGAAGAGAATCTCTCCTCGATGTATGATAAATATAGATTTGCAGAAAGCCTATGATTCTGTTGAATGGCCATATATGAAACAAGTTATGAAAGAATTGGGATTTCCTCAATTGTTCATCGCTTGGGTTATGGAATGCATTCATACAGTCAACTATTCTATTATTGTTAATGGTGAGCCAACAAAGCCATTCAATGCTGCTAAGGGATTGAGACAGGGTGATCCTATGTCACCTTTTTTGTTTGCCATATCAATAAAGTACTTGAGTAGGAACCTGACTAACCTTAAGATGGTGAAAGAGTTTAAGTATCACCCTAGATGTGCCAAACTAGGGATCACTCACCTAAGTTTTGCTGATGACTTACTGTTATTTTCCAGATTTGAAATCAATTCAAGCAATGCAACAGAAATTCTATCAGTTCACTCAAGTTTCTGGGCTTCAAGCTAATCTCAACAAGAGTGAAGCATATTTTGGCGGGGATTCTACAGAAAATAGACAACAAATCCTACAATATTTGGGCCTCTCTGCTGGAGAATTAACTTTGAAATATCTAGGTGTGCCCTTGTCTACTAAGAAACTAAGTGTCCTTCAGTGGCAGCCTCTTATTGATAAGATGACTGCAAAAATTACTTCTTGAACTGCCAAGACCTTGTCTTATGCTGGGAGAGTACAATTAGTTCAAAGTGTGTTATTTGGTATACAAGCTTTCTGGGAACAATTGTTTATATTTCCAACAAAAGTGATCAAGGTTGTGGAGGGACTATGCAGATCATATATATGGTCGAGAGCTAATGAAATTACAAAGAAGGTATTGATGGCATGGGGCAAAGTATGCCTACCTAAAGCTGGGGGTGGTCTCAATATCACCAATCAGAAGCTATGGAACAAAGCAATCATTGCTAAGAGTTGTTGGGACTTTGAACACAAACAAGACAAGCTGTGGATCCGATGGGTTCATGCATATTATATTAAAAACCAGCAGATTAATACAATGCCAATACCACAACAAGCTTGTTGAATGGTGAGGGAAGTGATAAAGGCAAATGAGATACTGACAACTAGACAGTTTGAACAACATCACAAAAGAAGCTTGATCAGACAAATTTACCTACATTTGCTTGGAGATTACAACATGGTGGAATGGAAAAACTTGATGATTAATAATGCAGCAAGACCAAAAGCAAAATTTACAATGTGGCTTATGATGCATGGAAAATTGATGACTTGCGATAGATTGAGCAAATGGAGGATTAGTGTTGATACTCAATGTGTGATATGCAGAAGGCAAGTGGAAACAAGAGATCATTTATTCATGGAATGTGAATACACCAAGTAAATTTGGAGTAAACTTTGCAACAGGATGCAAATACATGTACTTGAGACTTATAGATTGGCAACAATTCACACAGTGGGCAGTCCACTGTGCTAAAGGGAAATCACAACAAGCGCATATCTTCAAAGTTGTTTATGCAGAAGCTGCTCACCAAATTTGGATTGAAAGAAACAGGAGAATTTTTGAGCAAAAGAATAGAGTATGGGAGCAGATTGCGAAGGAAACAACTTATGTTGTTAGTGTTCGAGTAACTCTTAGGAACAAGGCTTTTTTACATAGCTTATGTTTCTAGGAAGTAGAGTAAGATATGTCCAGAGATTGATAGCAAGCTGTGTTAGTTTTGCTATGATTTTGTAATTAATACTTGGTGATTAATAAAATAAGTTAGTTACCAAAAAAGAAATACCAGAAATTTAACAAATTACTATGGGTTTCTTAATTTGAAGCGTACAATCACATATCGCAGGAAAAACAACTGGTATTTTTTAGTCAGTATATTCCTTTTTTTAATCTTGTATAACTTTTTACCAAATAGTTTACTTGACCCCTTTAACCAAGTATTTTCCACTTTTGGAACTTTGCAGAAATAACAAAATCCTCTCAATTCAGTTGCAGCCAGTATGGCTATTTTCTGTTATAAAACTTTTAAATCAAATGACCGAAGTGCATAAAATCTGGTGGAATAAAAGCCAGAATTTAGGGAGGGAAAAAGGAGATTAACAGATTTTCAGGGCTGGACTTTGAGAAAGAAAAAAAAAAAAAAACTGAATTTTACGTGGTGATTTTCTAGACCATTACTTGGTTATAGTACTTCGATGGAGTCAGAATCTGAATTTTATTGGTTCTAAATTTTAGAATCGTAACAATCTGGACTTTATTGGTTCTAAATTTTAGGATCGTGACATTACGTGTTAGTGACTATATTCTGAATTTAATTTGAAACATATTTCGTGACTTTCTTCACGTAAATACCTAATTTGAACTAAAACTACTCTGTACATTACCTTCTAGCTCTATACATCAAGTTCCACAAACGAAATTCCCATTGTACGTTAGGTTGACGAGTTCACGAAAAAAGACTAAGAAGAAAAGGAAAGAATAATAATGGTACGTAAAAAGAGACTATAGCTTGCTAAATTAGGATTTTTTTTTTAACTTCAAACTAGTTAGTGAGGCCCCACGCAATTATCACCACTTTTTACCCTATATTAAAAGGATATAAGTTGTATATATTAACAATGTAATTTTTTAAATATTATCCGTAAAAATTCACCTTTCTAATTAGGTTATCAATGAATGTTTAATATATATAAATATATCTGTAATTATGTTATAAGTAACATGATCGTACAAATATCTTTTACACTATGAACTTAAACTCTATTAGACGTTGTACACAAGCACGTCGGATAAGATATGTTTTTGCCTTAATGACAATAATCCGAATATAAATCCAGAAAAAGAAAACAACGAATAAAATTAGGACAGAGAAAACATGATGAATCTTCTCTTTTTGATTTATTCTTTTCATTTACAGTTTGTAGAATTTCAATTAATAAATTTAAGGAAATTACCTGGTAATTTCTCTGGATGAGTGTAGCAAATTCCATTTTCTCCATCAATGGTTGGAATGAATTCGTTAATTAGAGGATGAAGCTTATGGCTATCTGAAAATACCTTTGCTTTTAAATGCTCAAGAATTTCTTGATCACAAGGATCAAACTTCACTCCAGCTGGTAGACCAGGTAAATCATGTATTCCCCTCTAGTAATTCCAATTATATATGTAAATTAGCCGCTAATAAATTAGTTCAAATACAAAAAACTATGTGATTTAAAAAAAAAAAAAAAGAAAATGCAAAAAGTTTTACCCTCCGTTATACTTTAAAACTATTTATATCAATCATTTTGTATTGTGTTTGTCTTTAGCAGATTGAGAAGATTCCACATGTCAAAACACGTAAATAAAATGTTCAAAAATATATCCATTTACTTTAGACAATAATTTGAAATTACCTCCAATATATTTCAGGTTGAAGCTTTATTAAGGTCAAGGGCACATAATAGACAATTTGCTAGCACTAAGCGCATGAATGACCCCAAAATATAACGGAAAATAATATTAAAATATTTCAAACAATAGAGGAGTTTTTCTAGCCTTTTTCTCTAAAAGAAAAGGTCGTTGATTGCTACTAAAAACCTAACAAAAATTAAAAGAACTTATGTTTCCTTTTTCCACACAAGTATCTATAGGCAAAGATCACTTTCAGCCAGCGGCCGAAATTGTTTATATTCGGTAACAACAAATGTGTATTATTTGTATACTTTTATATATATATATATATATATTGAGAGCAGCTATATAGTGCCATTTTTCCTATATAGTATGTGTATATGGTAAAGATATGTATAAATATATCATGAATACCTGAGCTTGAAGCTCTATGCTATGGCCACATGAAGGGCAAGTTATTGTTCCAACTTTTGAGATGATAACACTTTTCTCCTCTAATGGAGCTTGGATTAATTGGAGTGATTCTTGATCATTTGATTCATTGCACCATGTCATCTCTCTTGTATTTTTCTTATTCCCATTCACCTTCCTTCTCCAACCTTCTTCTTCTTCTTCCTCTCCTAACTGAAAAACAAGAAAAAAAACAATGTATAATTCACATAAAATACAACAACATACTTAGTGTCCGGCAAGGGTAGTATGTACGCAGATATTACCCTTACTTTGTGGAGGCCGGAAGACTCTCGGCTCAAAAATTCACATAAGATAAAACGGAAAAAAAGAAAGAAAAGGAAGAAGGGAAAGGAGAAGGAATTTATAAATATTTAAGTAAGTTTTTTGAGTTAAACCAAATCTAAACAACATCTAATAAATAATTGAAATATTCACTCTTACTTTTTCGGTTTCTTCACTTTTCTGTGACTGAAATGATCCAAAAAAAAATAGAAGAAATCCAAGGCTTGCTTGTGTTATGTGAAAGGAACAACTAAAAAGAATATTTTCTACATAAAAGGAGAGAAAAAAATATTAAGGAAAATAGGTTGCTTAGACGTCAAGTTTGGTTTTGTTTATGTGTATATACACATGTACCAGAATATATGCAGTTTAAAGTCCCATTTCTTACTATTCCATGATTCTTATAAGTATGTATTTAATTTATATGCATTGACAGTTAAATATATTTATACCAATAAAATTTTAACCCGGTAGTTATAGTGTAATATATGTTCTTTAAACCATCAATGTTGAAGACATAATTAAGTAAATAAAATAGTTTTCTAGCTTTCTAGCATCTTAAATTTTTAGATGAGTTAATCATACGCTTTAACGTAGTATTAGAGAGGACAAAGATCTTCATTTTGAATCTCACCAACATCCAATTATAAAAAATAAAATAAAAACAATTACGTGGTTAAACGTCACTGGAACCATGAAAAAAGGTCAAGTATGCATGTGAAGGTACGTGTTAAAAAAATAATTAAATAAATAAAGTATGATTTCTCTAATAGTTTAAATTTTAAAATGAAATAGTCACACTTCAACAATTAATATATTCAATTTTTATTTATCCATCATTGTTTAAATAAAGTAAACAAGACTACTAAATCAAGTAGTAATAAGATGAGAAGGTTAGAGTAGAGAAGTGGCAAAGATCGATTCTTGTAGGACGTTTCACCTCTTTTTTAGCCCACGATCCAAACAAGTAAGAGGAGAGGGATTTAGTCAAAAGCGAATTCAAAATTTAAATTTAAGTTCAGCTTTTAAAATTTTTAATATTACACTCATTGTGCTGTTAAAATTATGAGTTGAAATTTAATATTTATTAAAATTTTAATAAATTTTTACATTTAAATTTATACTTTGTATCGAAAATTATAGGTTCAGTTGTACCGTAGTCGAAAGGCTATTAGAGTGCTATTAAAGCTATATAGGAAGAGGTTTGGTGTGTATATATACGTACCAACAAGTGTGAAAGTAACAAACGGTGAATTACAAATTACAACCTAATCTGTATTTTTCTACTCTTTCGTTTCTTCGAATGGAATTCTCATCTGAACCATACCCCAACCTTATTTAAAACTTACCTGTACTTGGTACTACGTAAATTTATCGTGCAAGTGATAAATACTGTAATTAAGGTAATTTTACATATTAATTTCCACTTAATCAGTAAGTGATTTATAGATACTACTGATCTCTCATATGTCCACATACCCTGAATCATTACTGTGATCAGAAAACTCATTTCAAACCAATTAGTTTTCTTTCCTTAAACAAAGTGCTGAAGCTCAACGTGCAACATTGCGTCAAAATGAATTAATTTACGGCTGTATTGATAATTATACCCATGTAACTCGTCTATATTGCACACAGGGGCGAGACTACATACCTTAAAGGGTGGCCAATTGACCATCCTTCGTCAAAAATTAGACTGCGTATATAAATAAAATATTACTCCATTTGTTTCAATTTATGTGGACCTGTTTGACTGAGCACGAAGTTTAAGAAAAAATGAAGACTTTTGGAATTTGTGGTCCTAAACAAGTCAAAAAGGACTCCAGAGTATTTGTGTGATTATAAAATCTTCTCATTAAGGATATAATTGTAAGTTTAAACTAAATTGTTTTCAAATTTAGAAAAGGTTCATTCTTTTTGGAACAGACCAAAAAGGAAATAGGTTCACATAAACTGGAACGGAGGGAGTACTATGTTTTAGAAGTATATTGTTGGGTGTGCGAACAAAGTCCCACATTGGTAGCTGAAAAGATTGGGAGCCTACATATAAGGTGTAGGGATCTCTTAATGGTGTGAGGCCTTTTGGGAAAAATCATGGGGGCTTGGCCCAAAGCGGACATCACTCCATGTTAAGAGTATCTTTGGACCATTTTAGCCCAACAATTGGTATCAGAGCCCAAATTCGGTGGGACGAGTATGAAGATGGCAAAGTGATGGTGCGGGGCAGTGCGCACGCAAGAAGAAGCTAGTTGCGGGCTTCGATTGCCATAATACTCTAACAATATGGGTGGCGCACAGTGAATCTCGAAAAGACCCCTAGATCGTGGCAAAGGATCAGATGAAACTTAGTTCGAGGGGAGACCCGTGAATCGTGGTAGTGAGCCACTGAAACTTAGTTCGAGGGGGAGATTATTGGGTGTGTGAACAAAGTCCCACATTGGTAGCTGAAAAGATTGGGAGCCTACATATAACGTGTAGGGGTCTCTTATGGTGTGAGACTTTTTAGGAAAAACCATGCGAACTTGGCTCAAAGCGGACAAAATCACACCATGTTAAGAGTACCTTTGGGCCGTTTTAGCCCAACAACCCTCCCAAGAGAAAGAAGTAAAAGTACGAGGGAGGGGTGTGAATTATGGTCAATTAAAAATTAGTTGACTAGATGTAGCTTTAGTCGACTGGATTCCACACAACTATCAGTATGAAAGGAAATAAACCAAGCAAACTGAAACAAAGCAAGACACAACAATTTTAATACTGGTTCGGTCCGGTGAGGTACTTACGTCCAGTTTCCCTTGGGTCACAAGAGTTCTCTTAGATATTCAATAACAAGATTACAATAGTGATGGTTTTGGTCCGTTCACCATCCAGCAATATTCAACAACAATAGCTTTTGACACAACTCTCTTTGTGTTCTATCTCTTCCTTTATTTTATGACACTTGTAGACTGAGGAATACATTGTTTGTACTAAGAACTAAAAAGGTTTAGAAGACAGACTGTGTTGTTGCGTGCGTTCCAATGACCTTCTGCTTCTTCCTTTATAGTCTTGATATTTTTCTGCTTCCATGGTTTCTAGGATTGATCGAGCAATTTTAGGAATCCTTTTCCTTTTGTGAGGCATGTACTTCTAAGAGAGACCAAGGGTTGTCTCATGAATCTAGCTTGAGCTGGAGGCTAGATTCATTTCTCGTTCCTTATGAATTGCTTCCTTGATTGGAGATACTCCTGGCTGATCTTGGTTGATTGCTTCAATCCTGGCGGATTGCTGATATCTTCCTTGTTTGGGCTTCCACTAAATCTTGGTGGTTGTTTTGCTTGTCCGAGATTTGCTCCAGTTTACTGTCCGAGATTTGCTCTAGTTTGGTGGTTTGAAAGTCTTGATTAGTGTTGATTGATTTCCTTCTTTTTAGGCCGACTGATTTATTTTTCATATAAGGCAATGGTTCAAGATACATAGCCGTTGAGTGGATCTTCATTCCTTTTAGCAAGCTGTTGTTCACCGGAATGGGATATGTATATACAAAATAACATTAGTCAAGATTTCTTTAGATTATTGATCATTATTAAAACTCTAAACCTAATAATTTTCCCCTTTTTGATGATGACAATAATCTAAAAAGAGTTTGACTAATTTATGGAAACTTCCCTTTTCTTTTCAAATGTGTTGCTTCCTCTGACTGGTGGTGCTCCCCCTGTCTAGTATTCCCCCTGTCTTTAAGCAGGTTGTTGTGGATAGCATATTGATCCTGCACGCCTGCAACCTGAACTCTTTTTCTTTTATTTCTCCCCCTTTGACATCAATCAAAAAGAGCAAAAGAATTATTTGCAGAAATGATACTAACTAAGTAGGCATATAATTTATATAGCTAAGCAATCATAGTGAGCATAGTCGACTAGTTCTCACCCAGGCACAACCATAAGAAATAGTTTTAAACTACCACAAAACAAAAATCAAAAAGAAATTATTTTTAAGCATCTCCAAACATTCAGGAAATATTTCAGAATGTTGATCACTTTGGCGCAGAAGCTTTCATAAGAGGCATCAATGTCCTTGGTGACTTTGGTCAGCTTCTCGGTGACGTCTTGTCTTCAGGGCCAAACTCCTCATTTTCAATTTTTTCCTTTTTTTTGGGAGGATTGTTTTGGAATAGACTCCATTGGTAATTTTCCCGTCCTCTTTTAAGATATGAGGATGTCTTCTTGAGAGCCACTCGAATCTTCTTCAGTAAATAAGCGATCTGTGCTTTTATAGGATTCAATATCGACAGGATCATCTTTGGTTTTCTTAAATCGATGGCTTCTTTTGGGAATAGAGGAGTAAGGAGATGGTTTTTCTTTAGCCATAAGTGGAGAAAAACAGAGAGAAATAAGTTGGTTCCTGAGAGAGTGAGAGATATAACTGAGGGAGAAGGGCTAAAAAGGCTTTAGAAGGGACGCCTCGATTTTCGGAGGGACGTAAAGTTACCTTCTGCAAAACCAAGCCGTCAGTTCATAATTAATGTGTGAAGAGATTACTCAAGTACTAAAAGATTATTTGGAAAAAAGATCAACATATATGGAAATAAATAACAATATTTGTAGAAGACAATAAACACCGTTATTCGGGAATTGTACAAATACCAATTTTTTTTTAGAAAGAAACCAAATCTTTTCTCAAGCAAAGGTTTTGTAAAAATATCCGCTAACTTATTTTCAGTATTAACAAATTCTGACACAATATCTCCTTTAGCAACATGATCATGTATAGAATGATGCTTGATTTAAATATGCTTGGCCTAGAATGATGCATAGAGTTTTTCGATAAAAAAATTGCACTAATATTGTCACACATAATAGGAACAAAATTAAGACATAAATCATAGTCTAACAATTGATGCATAATCTATAGAACTTGTGTGCAGCAGTTTCCTACTGCCAAATAATCTGCCTCTGTGGTGGATAGAGCCACACAATTTTGTTTCTTGCTGTGCCAAGATATGAGGGAATTTTCAAGTAATTGGCATGTTCCACTTATTCTTTTTCTATCAATTTTATCTCCTGCAAAATCTGCATTTGAAAAACCTTTGAGATCAAAATTTTCAACATTTTCATACCATAACCATAGTCGACTATTCCTATCAAATATAAGATGATACGTTTAACAGCAGTCAGATGAGACTCTTTGGGAGCTGACTGATATCTAGCACATTTGCAAACACTAAACATAATATCTGGTCGACCAACAGTGAGATAGAGTAATTACCCGATCATACCTCGATACATTATTTCATCAACACTCTTACTGTTTTTGTCTTCATTCAAAGTAGTAGATGAACTCATATGAGTTCCTATGGCTTTTGCATTGGACATACCAAACTTTTTTGTGAGTTCCGTCGTGTACTTTGTTTGACTGATAAATATTCCTTTCTGAACTTTCTTGATTTGAAGTCCAAGAAAGAAGGTCAATTCTCTCATCATACTCATTTAAAATTCTCCTTTCATGATGTTAGAGAAATCCTTGCACAAAATAATATTAGTACAACCAAAAATAATGTAATCTACATAAATTTGTACAATTAAGTTACCTAGTGAAGATCTTTTGATAAAGAGAGTAGTATCAATATTACCTCTGTCGAACCCGTGTTCAACTAAAAATGAACTTAGCCTTTCATACCAGGCTCTAGGAGCTTGTTTTAGGCCATATAATGATTTGGATAATTTGTAGACATGATTAGGGAATGATTCATTTACGAATCCTGGAGGTTGCTTAACAAATAATTCTTCAGAGATGAACCCATTTAAGAAGGCACTTTTAACATCCAATTGAAACACTTATGAGCAACATAAGCTAATAGAATGCGAATAGATTCTAACCCGGCAACAGGGGCGAAGGTTTCCTCATAATCAATTCCTTCTTGTTGTGAATAACCTTGTGCATTTAGTGTGGCTTTATTTCTTACAACTTGTCCAGATTCATTCAACTTATTTCTAAACACCCATTGTTGTTCCGACAATGGATGCATTTAGCGGCTTAGGAATAAGTTCCCATACCTTTTTTTTCTCAAATCGATCAAGCTCCTCTTTCATTGCAGCTATCCAGCTTTTGTCTCCAAGAGCTTCATCCACTTTTTTGGTTTATATTGGGATATGAGAGCGATATTTGATGTCTGCTTTAGAGATCTTCTAGTTTTTATTCCTTACTGAGGATTTCTAATGATATACTTATAAGGATATCCAGGTTCACTCTTCCATTCATTTGGGACACCTAACATTGGCTCCTTTTCAGCAGAGTTTGTTGGAGTAATTGAATTGGACTCTTGGTTTTCTGAATGATGCATAGTCGACTGATCTTGCCGATTAGTTATTTCTTCAGAAGCTATTTCACCTGTATCAATAGATTTTGGTACTATAGAAATTTCTTCATTTTCAGGAAGATGATCATTCTTCATTTGAGGGTTAGTATCCACAAAAACAACATGTATGGATTCGTCAATAGATAAAGTACATTTATTAAAAACTCTATATGCTCTTCTAGAGGGATAGTATCCAAGAAAAATACCTTCATCGCTTTTTGGATCAAACTTACCAAGATTGCCCTTTCCATTGTTGTGAATAAAACACTTACAGCCGAAAGGATGGAAGTAATTGACGTTGGGTCTTTTTCCTCTCCATAGTTCATAAGGAGTCTTCTTGAGTATTGGTCGAATAAGGAATCCGTTGCTGATATGACATATGTACTTAAAGCTTCAGCCCAAAAGTAGCGTGGAAGAGAATTTTCCACAATCATGGTTCTTGCCATGTCTTGTAGAGTTCTGTTTTTACGTTCTACCACTCCATTTTGTTGAGGCGATCTTTGGGAAGAGAAATTGCGTGAAATCCCTTGATAATTTCAGAAGTTCTCAAATGCCTTACTTTCAAATTCTCCTCCATGATCACTTCTTATGGAAGAAATAGTAGACATTTTCACGCTGCACTTTCTTGCAAAAGACTTTTAAGTTCCTTAAAGCTTCATCCTTGTGACTTAGAAAAATAACCCAGGTGAATCTAAAAAAGTCATCTACTATAACAAAGGCATATTTGCTACCACCTATGCTTCCAAAGAGATCCATCTGCAAAAGTTGAAGAGGTTTTGAAGTAGAAATAATATTTTTGACTTTAAAAGAAGATTTGGTTTGTTTTCCTAGTTGACATGCATCACAAATTTTATCTTTTGAAAAATATAGTTTTAGAAGACCAATAACAAGATCATTTTTGGAAAGATTATGAATAGTATGCATGCTGACATGACCATGTTTTCTGTACCATACCCAGGGATCATCAAGAATGAAAGCTAAACAAATTTGATTATCAACACTATCTAAGTTACTGATAGTATAAATATTTCTGTCCCTATTTCCAGAGAGGATAAATTTTCTTGATTCATCTTCAATAAACCAACCATGTTTTTTGAAACGCACCTCGTCGTCATTGTTAGATAGTTGACTGATGCTGAGAAGATTGTAACCAAGTTCATCATCTAGGTACACTTCCTCTACATCACATGTTGAGCTGAGAGGGACCTTTCCAACTCCGATTACATTTCCTTTTGATTTATATCAAAGGTAATTGTTCCTCCATCTAATTTGGTGACAGTTTTGAATAGTTGTTTGTCACCAGTCATATGCCTGGAACACGCGCTGTCAGGATACCATTTTCCTTTTCGATTCTTCTTGTGGTGTTCCTGCAAAACAAAATTGCTTATTTTTATGTACCCAAGCCTGCTTAGGTCCTGAATGGTTAGTTTTCTGAGTGTTAGCTTGATCAGAGGATTTTGGTCGCCAGACCCATCTCCTATTATCCTTGAACCTGCAACGTTTGGAGGTGTGAGCAAGTTTTCCACAATAAAAACACGACGGAGTATTGTGATTTCCAGAGCTCCTTTCTGCTCTGATTTTGTTCCTGCATTGGTTAGTATTGTGACCATTTTTATCACAATAAGAGCATGCATGAAAGTTTCTAGTTGTAATCAGAGAGTTGTGAGGAACAGTCTGATTAGATTTGACAGAACTGTGACTTTTGGATTTTTGTGGATTTTTGTAATCCATTCAGTTGAGTTGAAGTTCATTAACTTCATTTTGAAGCATATCACGCTCAATTTCACAAACTTCTAGCTTCAAGGCCCAGTCTTTCTTTTCTCTTTTAATTTTTCCGTGTTCATTTAGAACTCTGTCAATATCTGCAAGAGCAATATCAACAAATTCTTGAAGTTCATAACAATTGGAACATGTAGGAAGACGTACCTCACTGGATCCCTCGTCTTCCATAAGACCAAGTTCACCTGAATCTTCTTCCTCATCCGTTCCTTCGTCTACCATGAGTCCAATATCTCCTGATTCCTCATTGTTGTCTTCTATTATGGCCATGAGACACATATTAGCAATTTCTTCATGGTCGGATTCTTCTTCATCACTCCAAGCTCCGAAGGACTTTTTCTTTTGAAAATTCCTGCTGAGCTTCTTCTTCAGTTTGGGACAATCAGCTTGAATATATCCATATTTTCCACATTCATATCATCTTCCATCGTTTTTATCATTTTCATTATTTGTCCTTCCCTTTCTGAAGTTTGATTTCCCTCTTATGCTGTTTCTATTCTTTCTCATCATGCTTGTTACAACTTGGGAGAGCGTGGCTATGTATTCATCATGTTCTTCTCCTTCATCTTCTTCTTCATTTTCTGGTACAACTACAGTTGCTTTAAAGGCAACTGTTTTCTTCTTTTCTTGTCGAATTTGACTGCCCAAGTGAGTTTTCTCAAAGGCAATTAAGTCACCTCTGAGTTCATCATAGGACATTTTGTCAAGATCCTAACATTCCAGTGCGATAACCTTGGGCTGCCAAATTGTGGGAAGGCTTCTGAGAATTTTTCTAGCTTGCTCTCCACTCTTTATTGGTCTACCAAAATATTTTGGATCTCCAAGGTTTTTTCTGAACCTGGAGAACATTTCCTCCACTGATTCCCCGTCCTTCATCTTATTCTTGTTTCCTTTACCTTGTTGGTTCCTTCATATGTGACTTTCAATTTATGCATATTTCTTTAGCAGTTTCACAACTTGAGATCTTTTCATACTCTTCTCCATTGATGGCATTGTACAACAGGTTTTTTGATATTCATCATTATGACAACATATTGTTCATTAGTATAGTCATCTAGGTCAAGTGGATCAGTTGATATAATGACTTGACCATCCTCATCTTTCTTTGGCGGAATTGAAAGATTCCCCTTTTTGATCACACGCCAAACTTTCATATCATAAGACATAGTATATGTTTCCATACGAACTTTCCAGTGAGAAAAGTGTTGTCCATTGAAATATGGAGGTCGAACCTGAGAGGTTCCTTCTTGAAATAAAGCACCAACGACTGTGTTTGATCCCATGATCTTTTTCTCACTAGCGGTTAAGCAAGATCTGTGAGCCTAGCTCTGATAGTAATTGAAATTACAAGGAGGGGGGGGTGGGGGTGAATTGTGGTCAATTAGATTAGTTGACTATATGTAGCTTTAGTCGACTGGATTCCTCACAGCTATCAGTATGAAAGGAAATAAACCAAGAAAACTGAAACAAAGCAAGACACAATACTTTTTATACTGGTTCGGTACCGGTAAGGTACTTACTTCCACTTTTCCTTGGGTCACAAGGGTTATCTTAGATCTTAAATAACAAGATTACAATAGTGATGGTTTTGGTTCGTTCACCATCCAACGATATTCAACAACAAAAGCTTTTGACACAACTCTCTTTGTGTTCTATATCTTCCTATCTTTTATGCCACTTGTAGACTGATGTAACGACCTGACCGGTCATTTTGAGCTCTAGTGCGTCGTTCAGTGATTTGAAGTCGTGAGAAGCTCCATTTCAGTTATTATGACTTGTAGGTGTGGTCGGAATTGAATTTCGAAAAGTTTAGAGTTGATTTGGAAAGAAAATTCTCATTTCAGAAGCCTTAAGTTGGAAGAATAAACTAAGATTGGAATTTTGAGTAACGACCTCCGAATAAGGATTTGAAAGTTCCTGCAGGTTGTATGATGATTTCAGACTTGGGCGTATGTCCGGATCGGTTTTTGGATAACCCGGGAGCGTTTCGATGCATATTGTGGAAGTCAACATTTTTGAAGGAATTTTATAAGTTTGGCCTGAAGTGAATTTCAGTGATGTTGATGTCTGTTTGGGATTCCGAGTCTGGGAATAGCTTCATATGGTGATTCTGGAGTTGGGAGCGCGATCGGAAGTGAATTTGGATGTCCGTAGGTCATTTTGGAGTCAATTGGCTAAAGATAGAAATTTGAAGGTTTTTGAGAAATCCGACCGGAAGTGGAAAAATTGATATTAGGGTTGGAATTTGATTCCGGAAGTTGGAGTAGGTCTGTTATGTCGAATATGACTTGTGTGCAAAATTTGAGGTCAATCGGACGTGATTTGATAGCTTTCGGCATCGAATGTGGAAGTTTGAAAGTTCTAAGTTCATTAAGCTTGAATCGGGTTGCGATTCGTGATTTCGGCGTTGTTTGATGTGATTTCAAGGCTCGACTACGTTCGAATGAGGTTTTGGGTATGTATGGTAGTTTTGGTTGAGGTCTCGTGGGCCTCGGGCGTGTTTCAGATGCTCAACGGGTCGATTTTTGGCTTGAGAGGGTTGCTGGTTTTTTGGTGTGAGTGCAGCAGGTATTTAATCTATGCGATCACGTGAGTGGGTGTGCGATCACATATAAGGATTTGGAGGCTGCTTGTATTTGAGCTGTGCGATCGTTGGTAGTTGTTTGCGATCGCATAGAAGAATTTGTGAAGGCTGCTGAATTGACTTATGCGAACGCAGGGTCTGGTGTGCGAATGCATAGAGGAAAAGGGAGCTGGGGGCCCTTTGTCCTATGCGAACACGGGAAGGGGACCGCGATCGCGGCGTGGTGGCTCGAGGAAGCTCTGCGAACGCGCCCGTGGGTATGCGAACGCAGAGAGTAGCTGGGGCCTGGGCAGATTAGTTTATAGGCGAAATTTGTGGCCATTTCTTCATTTCATCCTTGCTTTGGTCGATTTTGGAGGAGCTTCAAGAGAGGATTTATTCATGCAATGTCTAGGTAAGTAAAATCCTCCCATTTTAAAGCTAAATACAAGATTATATGCATGAACTAGACATGGAAATTGGTAGAAAATTGGGAAATCTTTAAGGAACCTAGAAAATGATAATTTTGATTTTTAGCCACAAATTTGAGCATGGAATTTAGAGTAAATTGTATATTTGAACTAGTAAATCTATGGGTAGAATGTATCTTCGAGAAAATTCGGATTCAGGACATGTGGGCCCGAGGGTATTTTGGTCATTTTTCTAAGCGGGGGTTGGGAAGTTATATAATTTGGAATTGTTGCAAATATTAGAGTATATCTTTATTGGTTTGTCGTTGTTTGGATAGTTTTGGGGCGTTGTGCGTCCGTTTGGAGTCATCGGAAGGGCTTGGAGGCCAGTTATGGAATTTCGGAGCGAGGTAAGTCTCCTTTCTAACTTTGTGAGGGGGAATTATCTCCCTAGGTGAACTAATTAAGTATGTGTTACTATCTGCGGGGGCTACGCTCACAGGAGGTGATGGGAGTCCATGCGTAGCTACTATTATGCCATGTTCGGGTAGCCTAGGACCCACTAGCATGCCTTACCTGTTATACCTGTGATCTTGTCTGTGATATTAGACTGCTAATATAACCGAAATTGTAATTGAATGACTAAGGAAGATTAGAGTTTATTTTTCTAAACCATATATAAAGAGAATTGATTTCCTTCGCGGGTAAATTATATTTCCGGATAAGGTTGTATTATCAAACATTATAAAAACTTGGCAAGTGAATTTCAAAAAGGATTTAAACACTATTTTATGGTTTTTAAAAGAGAAATATGTCATTTACTTGAGTATTTGTTTTCCCGATGTATTCGGGGTGGACTGTTGATTGTGCCTGACTGCATTGACTGCTTCACAATTTACATTCCGTGAGCGGAGTGTTATTTCCCCCACTCTCATGGGAGCGGGCCGTACGCAACGGCGGATTTAAAATGCCCTTTTGGTACGGGCCGTTCGATCCTCGGCAGTGCATGGATATGATTATTATATTGAGAGGTGCACTTATGGGACGGGCCGTTCGATCCTCGACAGTGCACATAGATGAATATTATATTGAGAGATGCACTTTTGGTATGGGCCGTTTGATCCTCGGCAGTGCATAGACATGAGTATTTTATTGAGAGGTGCACTTTTGGTACGGGTCGTTCGATCCTCGGCAGTGCACAAAGTTGATTATTATGACGGCTCAGGCCGGTTGTCCTTATCCCGTATGCGCATACTAAATTGTTAAATGTTTTTCATGGATTTTTAAAAGTGACAAGATATTTGGGGAAAAACAAAGAGGAAATTTTTTATTTTAAATATTTGGGGAAAAATGAGGAAGTGGTAACTGTTTGTTTATTCCCAGTATTTACTTGGATTTCAGTGCCTTATATATATTGTTGCTTTGCTACCTTTACATGCCTACCGTGTTCATCTTATGCTGTTAATTAATTTTCTGGCCCTTAGTGAGTGTCTAATTCGACTTCTCGTCACTACCTCTCTTAGGTTGGGCAGGCGACTTACTGAGTACACGTTGTTTTTGTACTCATGCTACACTTGCTGTGCATTTTATTGCATACGTACTTTCATAGCAATGTAGAGGCTTCGGAGACTTAGGCGAGCTGCATCATCCGGAGGCGATCCGCAGCTGACAGAGTCTCCCTCGTACTGTATTTATTTTTATTTTAAACTTCCTTTTCCAATTTGTATTTCGGACAATCTTTGTGATGATTGTATAAATTCTTAGAAATTGCTCATCTACTTGTGACACCGGGTTTTGGGATGTGTTGGGATATATTTGTTAAAGTGTAATATTCAAACTATTGTTTTACTTGACAGATTTTATTTAGCTAACATGTAATAAAGTGAAAGTAAATGATTTTTCATAAATGTTAAACAGGAATTTATTTCGACTAATTAATGATTGGCTTGCCTGATAATGGTGTCCGGCGCCATCACAGCCTTAGGGATTTTGGGTCGTGACAACATGGTATCAGAGCGCTAGGTTCCCTTAGGTCTCACGAGTCATGAGCAAGTATAATAGAGTCTTGCGGATCGGTACGGAGACGTATGTACTTATCTTCGAGAGTATACATGACTGTTGGGTGTACTTCCCTTCTTGATTCCTCATCTTGCGATTCGATTCCCTTAAGGCTTATGCCTAAGTTTATTCTTACTCAATCTTACGCGCCGCGAAGCGCTTGTTATGAATCAGGAATTTGAGGAATTGAAATGGTGCTACAGATGTAATTCGAGATGTTTCCATGTATAATTGGTTGGGACTGTTGTTATGGCCCTGCAAAAGAATAACATGTTGTTTCAGCTCAGTAGCTCTGTTTCTGAGAGTGTTAAGGCTATGCTCAGGTAGTGATGATTCTTGCGATGGGTTTTTGTGTGATGTCGATATGATTATAGAATGCTTGCCCGTATGTTGGGGGTGATGAATGGTTTGAAGGGAGTTCTTCTCGGAGTGTGATTTCGAGATTTCAGTATTTTGGTTCCGACAGAGGAAAGGCATTTGGGTTATGAATGGTCCAGTTGGGGTCAATAAAGTAGTAAGGCTTGGTGTCTTCTAGTGAGGTGGGATATGCACCTGTGACGTGAAGTCGTCGTCATTGATAGAATAGAATGTGTTAAGTTTGTCGGTGCTATGGTTTCTTAGGTTGGGGTCAGAGTATTGAGAAGAAGTACTGAAGAATGCGGTTGGCAGAGATTGATCCTGAATTGAGGCTAGGCGGTGGTTCCATTTCTAGGAGGCCAGGTGTAAGAAGCGGAAGTCGAGCAGTCGCAAAGTGGGGGAACGACAGCATAGCTTGGAATTTGAAGATATTGTCGCGCATTTAATGGATGTACATGAGGAGCGAACGAACTAGTAAAGTTGGTAAATGAAGCAGGGCGTAGGATAGGGTGTTGAAGTCGCAGAGAGCGTGCATTTCAGCATCCTTATGTGAGTTTTATGATGGGATCGGGTGGCACGCCACCATGGGTATGTTATTTGGATCGGGTTGCACGCCACAACAGTGTGATAATATGAAGGGTTAATATGTATTTATTTTTCTTATGTTTTATTTCCTATTTTCTGAGAAAAGTTCATATTAGTTGAGTGAGTTGAATATTCTCTTCCTGAGTCATTTCTTACCTATCATGTTCGAGTTATGGCCTATTGGCGCGATGTGGTATCATGTGAGGATGTTGTTCATGTTTGGGGTGATTTGTTGTCTGAGCAATTCATACTGGGTGAGACGAGATTATCGGATCAGGGATCAGTACGATAAGGTTATGTGAAGTGTAGATTAAGGAACAAATACCATTATTCAGGTTCATAATGAGGTGATGATTCTAGTCAAGATGAGGTATTCAGTGACTTGTTAACTCTGCAGTTGGGTATGAAATTCTACGCAGCTCCTCTGTTGTAGTGGTATCGTCAGCATTATAGCAGGACGTATGTGTGTATCTTATAAGGTGCATTGAGAGCATCAAATTCGTATAATTTTGACTATTAAGGTTCAGAGATTGTCATTGTGGTCAGATGATGAGTTATGCGGTGCATGGTGCTGATTCAGCAAAGGTATGCGGTCATGTTCTGGGATATCGTGTAGTGGTTGATACAGTGTTTATATGTTGGAAGTAGGCTTGACAAGGAATTTCAAGTGTTGGAACTAGGTTCTGAGCTTATTATATGGATAAAGAAGAAATCTTCATATTTGATCAAGCTAATGTGCTCAACTGGGTTATGGTAGCACGGGCAGGTGCTCGAGGTGTTAAATAGTGAATTCAGATAACTCCAGAGCAGTTCTTGGCACGTTCGAGGACGAACGTCGGTTTAAGTGGGGGAGAATGTAACGACCCGACCGGTCGTTTTGAGCTCTAGCGCGTCGTTCATCGATTTGAAGTCGTGAGCAACTCCATTTTAGGTATTATGACTTGTAGGTGTGGTTGGAATTGAATTTCAGAAAGTTTAGAGTTGTTTTGGAAAGAAAATTCCCATTTTAGAAGCCTTAAGTTAGAAGAATCAACTAAGATTGGAATTTTGAGTAAACGACATCCGAATCAGGATTTGAAAGTTCCTGCAGGTTCGTATGATGATTTCAGACTTGGGCGTATGTCCGGATTGAGTTTTGGATAATCCGGGAGCGTTTCGATGCATATTGTGGAAGTCAACATTTTTGAAGGAATTTCCTAAGTTTGGCCTGAAGTGCATTTTAGTGATGTTGATGTTCGTTTGGGATTCCGAGTCTGGGAATAGCTTCGTATTGTGATTCTGGAGTTGGGAGCGTGATCAGAAGTGAATTTGGATGTCCGTAGGTCATTTTGGAGTCATTTGGCTAAAGATAGAAATTTGAAGGTTTTTGAGAAATCCGACTGGAAGAGGAAATCTTGATGTCGGGGTCGGAATGCGATTCCGGAAGTTGGAGAAGGTCCGTAATGTTGAGTATGACTTGTGTGCAAAATTTGAGGTCAATCGGACGTGATTTGATAGCTTTCGGCATCGAATGTGGAAGTTTGAAAGTTCTAAGTTCATTAAGCTTGAATCGGGCTGCGATTCGTGATTTCGGCGTTGTTTGATGTGATTTTGAGGCTCGACTAAGTTCGAATGAGGTTTTGGGTCTAGTTGGTAGTTTTGGTTGAGGTCTCGGGGGCTTCGGGCGTGTTTCAGATGCTCAACGGGTTGATTTTTGGCTTGAGAGGGTTGCTGGTTTTCTGGTGTGTGTTCAACACGTATTTACTCTATGCGATTGTGTGAGTGGGTGTGAGATCACATAGAAGAATTTGGAGGCTGCTTGGATTTGGTCTGTGCAATCGTGGGTAGTTGTTTGCGATCACATAGAAGGATTTGTGAAGGCTATTGGATTGCCCTATGCGAACGCAGGGTCTGGTGTGCGAACGCATAGAGGAAAAGGGAGCTGGGGACCCTGGGGGCCCTTTGGCCTATGCGAACGCGGGTAGGGGACCACGATCGCATAGTGGTGGCTCGAGGAAGCTCTGCGAATGCGCCCATGGGTATGCGAACGCCGAGAGTAGCTGGGGCCTGGGCAGATTAGTTTATAGGCAAAATTTGTGGCCATTTCTTCATTTCTTCCTTGCTTTGGTCGATTTTGGAGGAGTTTCAAGAGAGGATTTATTCATGCAATGTCTACGTAAGTAAATTCCTCTCGTTTTAAAGCTAAATACAAGATTATATGCATGAACTAGACATGGAAATTGGTAGAAAATTGGGAGATCTTAAAGGAACCTAGAAAAGGGTAATTTTGATTTTTAGCCACGAATTTGAGCATGGAATTTAGAGTAAATTGCATATTTGAACTAGTAAAGCCATGGGTAGAATGTATCTTCGAGAAAATTCGGATTCCAGGCACGTGGGCCTGAGGGCATTTTGGTCATTCCCCTAAGCGGGGTTGGGAAGTTATATAATTTGGAATATTTGCAAATATTAGAGTATATCTTCATTGGTTTGTCGTTGTTTGGACAGTTTTGGGGCGTTGTGCGTCCGTTTGGAGTCATCGGAAGGGCTTGGAGGCCAGTTATGGAATTTCGGAGCGAGGTAAGTCTCCTTTCTAACTTTGTGAGGGGGAATTATCCCCCTAGGTGAACTAATTAAGTATGTGTTACTATCTGCGGGGTCTACGCTCGCACGAGGTGATGGGAGTCCGTGCGTAGCTACTATTATGCCATGTCCGGGCAGCCTAGGACCTACTAGCATGCCTTACCTGTTATACATGTGATCTTGTCTGTGATATTAGACTGCTAATATAACCGAAATTGTAATTGAATGACTAAGGAAGATTAGAGTTTATTTTTCTAAACCATCTAAAAAGAGAATTGATTTCCTTCGCGGGTAAATTGTATTTCCGGATAAGGTTGTATTATCAAACATTATACAAACGTGGCAAGTGAATTTCAAAAAGGATTTAAACACTGTTTTATGGGGTTTAAAAGAGAAATCTGTCATTTACTTGAGTATTTTTTTTCCCGACATATTCGGGGTGGACTTTTGATTGTGCCTGACTGCATGTGACCGCTTCGCAATTTATATTCCGCGAGCGGAGTGTTATTTCCCTCACTCTCATGGGAGCGGGCTGTATGCCACGGAGGATTTAAAATGCACTTTTGGTACGGGCCGTTCGATCCTAGGCAGTGCATATACATGATTATTATATTGAGAGGTGCACTTATGAGACGGGCAGTTCGATCCTCGGCAGTGCACAGAGATGATTATTATATTGAGAGATTCACTTTTGGTACGGGCCGTTCGATCCTCGGCAGCTCACAAAGTTGATTATTATGACGGCTTTGGCCGGTTGTCCTTATCCTGTATGAGCATGCTAAATTGTTAAATGTTTTTCATGGATTTTTAAAAGTGTCAAGATATTTGGGGAAAAACAAAGAGGAAATTGTTTATTTAATATATTTGGGGGAAAATTAGGAAGTGGTAACTGTTTGTTTATTCCCAGTATTTACTTGGATTTCAGTGCTTATATATATTGCTTCTTTGCTACCTTTACATGCCTACCGTGTTCATCTTATGCTGTTAATTAATTTGCTGGCCCTTAGTGAGTGTCTAATTCGACCTCTCGTCACTACCTCTCTGAGGTTAAGAGGTCGACTTACTAAGTACACGTTGTTTTTGTACTCATGTTACACTTGCTGTGCATTTTATTGCACAAGTACTTTCATAGCAATGTGGAGGATTCGGAGACTTAGGCGAGCTGCATCATCCAGAGGCGATCCGCAACTGACTGAGTCTCCCTCGTACTGTATTTATTTTTATTTTAAACTTCCTTGTCCAATTTGTATTTCAGACATGCTTTGTGATGATTGTATAAATTCTTAGAAATTGCTCATGTACTTGTGACACCAGGTTCTGGGATGTGTTGGGATATATTTGTTAAAGTGTAATATTCAAACTACTGTTCTTGACGGATTTTATTTAGCTAACATGTAATAAAGTGAAAGGAAATGATTTTTCGTACATGTTAAACAGGAATTTATTCGACTAATTAATGATTGGCGTGCCTGACAATGGTGTCTGGCACCATCACGACCTTAGGGATTTTGGTCGTGACAACTGAGGAATACAATGTTTGTACTAAGAACTGGAAAGGTTTAGAAGACAAATTATGTAGTTGCGTGCGTTCCAATGACCTTCTTCTTCTTCTTCCTTTATAGCCTTGCTATTTTTCTGCTTCCATGATTACTGGGATTGATCAAGAAATTTTAGGAATCCTTTTCCTTTTGTGAGGCATGTAATTCTAAGAGAGACCCAAGGATTGCCTCATGAATCTAGCTTGAGCTGGAGGCTAGATTCATTTCTCGTTCCTTATGGATTGCTTCCTTGATTGGAGATACTCCAGGCTGATCTTGGTTGGTTTCTTCAATCCTGGAGAATTGCTGATATCTTCCTTGGTTTGGGCTTCTATTGAATCTTGGTGGTTGTTTTGCTTGTCCGATATTTGCTCCAGCTTGGTGGTTTGAAAGTATTGATTAGTGTTGATTGATTTCCTTCTTTTTAGTCCGACTAATTTATTTTCTATGTAAGCCAATGGTTCAAGAGGCATAGCCGTTGAGTGGATCTTCATTCCTTTTAGTATGTTGTTGTTCACCGGAATGGAATCTGCATATACAAAATAACATTAGTCAAGATTTCTTTATATTATTGATTATTATTAAAACTCTAAACCTAACAAGAAGATCTGCCATCTCTGATGATTTTATTGTATATGTGACTGAAGATCTTAGTGATACTAGAGAGTTTATTGATCCTTTATTGTATTCTCAATCTATTTCCTCTCCAACTGTTGATAAATGGCGCGAGGTAATGAAAGATGAAATGCTCTCCATGGAACACAATAGAGTGTGAGAATTAGTTGAATTGGCTGTAGGTTTAGACCTATTGGTTGCAAATGGGTGTTTAAAACTAAAAAGAGACTCCAAGGGAAATATAGACCGTTATAAAGTAAGGTTGGTTGCTAAGGTTACACTCATAAAGAAGGTATTGATTATAAATAAATATTATCTCCTGTTTCATCTAAGGATGCATTTAGAGTTGTGATGGCTCTTGTGGCCCATTTTGATTTAGAGTTGCACCAGATGGATGTTAAAACTGCTTTCCTGAATGGGAGTCTGCTTGAAGAAGTTTACATGGTTCAACCTGAAGGGTTTAAAGAAGCTGGTAAAGAACATCTAGTGTGCAAGCTTAAAAAATCCATATATGGGCTTAAATAAGCCTCTAGGCAGTGTTACTTGAAATTCGATGAAATTATTACAAAATTTGGATTTGTGGGAAATAATCTTGATGAATGTTTTTATCTCAAAATAGCTAATGCCAATTTTATTATTATGTTTCTCTATGTTGATGACATTCTGCTTGCCATAAATTATTTGAGCTTGATGAATGGGACCAAACGATTTTTATCTAGGTCTTCTGATGTAAAAGATTTTGGTGAAGCCTCTTTTGTTCTTCAGATAGATATTAAAAGAGATAGATCACATGGTTTGTTGGGTTTATCACAATGTTCCTATATTGAGAGTATTCTTAAAACTTTTAATATGCAAGAATGTAGACCTGGTGTTGCACCTATTGTAAAAGGGTATAAACATAGCAAGGATCAATGTCCGAAAAATGATGTTGAAAAGAGAACTATGAAAGATGTGACATATGCAAGTGTTGTTGGCTGCTTGATGTATATACAAGTTTGTACAAGGCCTGATATATCATTTGCTGTTAATATGTTGGGAAGATTTTCTTCTAACCCTGGGTGGGCACATTGGGTGGCTGCAAAGAAAGTGATGGGATATCTACAACACACCAAAGAATTAATGCTTGTGTACAAAAAGTTGATGATCTGAACCTGCTGGTATATTCAGATTCAGATTTTTCAAGTTGTCAAGACACTATGAAATCAACTTCTGGGTATATTTTTATGTTGGTTGGAGGTACTGTTTCTTGGAAAAGTGAGAAACATAGTATCACTGCTACATCCACAATGGAAGCTGAGTTTATTGATCGTTTTGAGATTGATGCACATGATGTCTGGATGAAGAATTTTCTTACTAAATTGTGAATTTTATATTTAAGTCGGTGACTATTTTCTATGCAAATAGTGCGATGTTTTTCTTATCTAAGAATAACAAGAGAACAAGAGGCTCTAAGCATGTTATACTTAAGTTTCTCAAGGTTAGAGACATGGTAAAAGAAGGTGATATATGTATTGAGCATATTCGCACAGAATCTATGCTTGCTTATTCTTTAACTAAAGGTCTTAGGCCTGTAATGTTTAATGAACATGCACATATTCACACAAAATCTATGCTGGCTGATCCTTTAACTAAAGGTCTTAGGCCTGTAGTGTTTAATGAACATGCTAAAATCATGGGTATTTTAGAGTCTTTTGATGTGCTTTAGTTAGTGGGAGTTACTCTGTAATTGCTGACTGAGATATTGCTTTTAATAAATCCTATTTTTATGCAAACTTGTGTTATTTTATATTTGTTATGCTTATTGTCTAACATGATAATTTATTTATTTTTTCCCAATTGTGTATTGCATAAACTCATGGTATATTTGAGTTTTGGTGCTTGTTGCCTTGATTATCCCGGGTAAGGCAAAAGGGAAACCTCCTGAGATGATACAATTTTTGTGCACTTGGAGGCTCCTGAGGTGATACGGTTAAATATCACTTGGAAGATTATTTCTTTCTAAGAGGTGTGACTCTATTCACCTTGATTAGAAAGATAAAATACTTAGCACACATGTTTGATCCATCTTGATGGTAATTCTAGATCATGTGACCATATGAGAGAACTCATACCTTGAAATTGTGTGCCTGCTACGATTCATTGGTAGTGTTCTCCATTGAGACTGGATGAATTATTATATGGGTCATTCTATCCTTGGTTATGTGAGTAGTGTGGCCACTATAGAGTCTAAAACCTTTTTTTAAAAATGTTTTTTCTCAAAACTCAAAAGTTTTAAAATTATTTTCTTATCATCAATTAACGTTGGCGTCCAAGTGGGAAAATTTTGGAATTTGGACTTGTGTTAATTGGTTATAGCCTGTAAGGATAGTGACGTGGCCCAAGTGGTGGATAAATAAAAAGGCATAATATTAAATACTATGTATGTGGATAAGTGAGGCCTAATAATAATGGCTCGTGATGGGTAGACACTCTTTATAAATACATGTCAACCCTCCTTTCCCTAGCTATTAGAAAACCCTAGCGTATTCTACCTCTCGAATACGTGGTAAATATAGACGTCCCATCAGTCAAGTTCTCTGGTTTGTGAGGGTGATGACATCAACAACACACCTCAATAAGAGATATAATATGGTCGTATGTAATAATAATTACCCAACTATGAGTCGGGGTCAAATCCATTGGGAGTTATAAGGGGTGTCAGGAGTATATATTTGAAGCAAGTGAATGGACTACCTAAAATTTCACTTCCACAACAGAGTTTTGATTTCTACTTCTACTACTACTCGAATGATTGCAAGCTAAGGTAAATAGACTAGAGATGAATTTTTATGATGTTTACCAAATAGTTTAAAGGCCTAGGGATGTGACCATAACCTATGTATTTGCCTAATGGGATAGAGACGTTAACACTTGTTTTGTGGATTGATGTGTATTATAGCTCTCAAATCTATGGTACCCACTCAATACCTCTCGGTCAAAGAGAGAGTTTGCCCAATTTGGCTTTCTCAAGTCCAAATGGGTATCAAGCAAAATAGTTAATATGAGATTAAGTCGGGTTCTTACTATCTGAACCCTTTAATTAGGCTAATCAATCTCTCAATTAACCCACTTCCTTGTTAGCCAAGTTATCCTAGACTAGGTCCCTCTTTCTCAAGTAGAGACTAAGTCAAATAGGAATGAATAAATGTTTGCAACCATTAATTCTAAAATTGAAGCATGAACTAAGCTAAATAATCAACACTCAATCATAAACAAACACTAAATTAAATACCCATAAAGTTTACACACTAGGGTTGGGTCACAACCCTAGTAAAAATCTAGCTACTCATAATGAGAATTGAAGAAAATAAAGAAGAAAATATAATTAAACTCATAATGAAAGATTAAAAATGATGAAAATATAATATTTAAACATAAAAATAATATCAAACTTCCTAAAGTAGTAAAAAGAAATGGCTACATCAGCTTTCAATGTTAAAACTTGACCTAAATTTGTGAAACTCGTCTATTTATACTGGGCCAAAAATTATGGACAAAAATACCCCTCGGGAGGTTCTGCGGCCGACCAATTCCATATACAGTCCACAGATGTCTTCAACTGGCAGGAAGGTGAGTTTTGCAGCAATACATTTTTGGATTGCAGATGCGAAGCAACTTCTGCGACCGCACAATTCTTGTACGGTCTGCACTTCACAAAGGCGTCAGGATTTGGTCTTTTTTGCATATTCTCTGAACTTTGAATCATTATTAGTGAAAGCCTAGTTTTGAGGCCACACAACTCATGTGCGGTCCGCACATTGTTGAAAATCCAGTTGGGTTCTGCTGCTTGATTTGCGGCTGCAGATGGAATTCTACGGTTCACAATTTCTTTTGAGGACCGTCTTGTGCTTCAGAACACTCCTTTTTGAGTCGGATTTCATCATAGGATACCAAACTTCCAGCATTCCTGCAGTTTGCACAATTTCATTAGTTTCGGGAACACAATTCAATACTTTCGGACTAAACCAAAAGCTAAAAGATGCTACTAAGCAGTCAAAATCCCCACTTATCAACTCCCTCAAACTTGAGTCTTTGCTTGTCCTAAAGCAAATAAATTAGTTCCCACCCCCAAAAGTTAAGGGTCATTTAATCTAGTCAAAGGTGAGCCATTCACATATCAGTTGGGACCAACAATTACCCACACTACTCATGCATTATCAACAAGGCGACAAGTTAAGCATTCATGCACATATAGTTCTACTGTGACATTTGAGGTTCAAGAATTGACTTTACTTATCAAGGACTCTTGCTCTATCATGTATGCCATGGTGGACTCCAAACTCTTCCTCCTCTACTTTCCATTTTCCAAGATCACTTAAGAAATTTAGCACTAAATCCAAAGATTTATGAAAGATTCACTCATCACTCTCAAAAAAATATCACAAGTACGACTTCAAGTACCATAAGCTTGCCCCTCATGTTGATCGCCACTAATGTAAGCTCACTCGGTATGAAATCAAGTAGGACTTTTTTCGGGATGTAATGAAGGCTTTTGGTTTAGGGTAGGATACCGTATGGGTAAGTGGTTACACCTTTCCTTAAGCACCCCATCTTTCATTTTTCAGCTCACACTTTGCCAATTCTTAGAGGCACTTTCTTTTCATTAGGGACTAGAGAGACTTAGCATCACTTTGTCTTGATTATTTCATTATTTTTTATCCCTTTTTGATTTCTCCATGTTTGGTATTGTTACCTCTTTTTGAATCTATTCAATCCTTCCACTTATTCACTTTTTGCATTTTTCTTTTTGTTCTTTTCTTTTTTTGCCTTATCTTCTTATAGAGATTATTTATTTTCTCTTTTTGTACCTTGATACCTTTTTCAAGTTCTCCCCCAAACTTATGTTTTAAGCCATTTGTTACACAAGAGTGTTAAGGGAAGCTCGGGTGTCAAGAGAGGGTCACGACAAAACGAGTAAAGGCTTGTAACATGGTTATCACTTGAGAAAGGATAGAGGCTCAAAGGGGATGACTAGGGATAGTGACATTGGTTAGAAATATAAAACTCAAATGGGCCAAGGTGAGCCTACAATCACTTCTCAAACTAAGCAAAAAACTTAGGATTTTTCCTTGAAACACATTCAGGGCAAGTTCTAGACCCTTCGTACTGATACTTAAACTAGCAATAATTCATCTCACCCCTCACACAACCAGATTGTAAAAGAGGACAGAGTTGAGGGCCCACAACGACCACTTCAAGTTTAAAGATTACTATGGTCCAACTAAACCACTCGATGATTGCCAAAGTTAACACAAGAGTCACAAAGTCACTACTAGAGCTATTTCTTTCAAAAACCTTATCTCTAACTGTAAGCACATAGTTTAATGTGTTGATGCCGATTGAAGCATGGTTGACTCTTCGAACATGACTTTATTAGGTCTTTTATTCATTACTGCTACTATTATTACCTAAACACAAAAACAGACCCATTCCCTTAAGAAGGTTGTCATGCCATCCATCGTTGGGACGAGTCACCCTATTCACACAACAAATACCTTTGGAAAGAACCGTCGCATTAAGATAACCAAAGGCTTATTATCTACTAAAACATATAAAGAATCTACTAAACAAAACAAGAGCTAATACACTACTAAAACATAAAAACAAGCTAATAAGAAAAAACAAAGATAAAGAAGCTAATGAGCAAAACTACTAAAGATAGAATGAATATACATAGTAAGAGAGAGAGAGAGAGAGAGAGAAGATATATACATACAAATAAGAAAACAGAGAATATCATTAAATCATTACAAAATATCATTAAATTATTACAGGTCAAATGTATCAAAGTACCAAATGTGTCAAATAAACTCCATCCCCCGAATAAAATTAAGCATTATCCCCAATGCTTAGCAAAATAATAGTAAAAGAGGGAAGGGTGAAGAAAACTCCCTACGGCTCCTTGGACATCTATGTGTGCCCAACATTGTCATCGCCCTCAGGATCAGTCAACTGAATCTCATCATCCGCAACTCTATTGTGGCTGGGTTGGCAAAAATTTGATGCACTGCCTCAACAGTATCGGCAACAAGGCCTGGCTCTTCAGCTTGGTCAGCTGGTGCTACAGGTGCAAATTGTGCTGAAGGATCTGGGGCGGAATGGTGTGGGTCAAGCAGAAAATCAAAGGGGAGATCTCCGGCTGTAGCAATCTTGGTCACCACTCTCCGGAGATTTTCCACTGACTTCTTGCTGGCCTAGGAATTCCTCATATTCTTTACTTCCTTTCCCAGCTCTTCAATCACCGACCCATGATGTACCAAGGTGTCCATGATAGTCTATGATTCTCTAGATTTTTCTTCAATGTCAGAAAGAACCTGTGACGCCTGTGAGGTAGACTGCGCTGCAATAGTACTGGATAAGTCAAACACCTTTACAATGGTTGTCTGCATCCATTTGTTGAGACTCGCCAGTATCTAGGAGACTCGCAATGCAGATAGTGGGTGAGTAAGCATGGGAACTGGCTTCAAAGCCGAGGTGGGAGCTGTGGTAGAGTTGTAGTAGGGCTATAGATGATGGTGGAGGCATAGCTGCGGCACTGGAGGAAGGCTTAGCCGAAGTGGATGAAACATCAACTGTCTCAGGAGCTACCACTGCTGGCTCATTAGACTGGCCTGTGGTGGTAGGAGGCTGAACTTTCTTCTTCTAGTTGCTCACATCCATCAGTGAGTACCAAGTATAAGGTTCTTCGGCTTCACCTTTGTATCATAATCCTCGGCTCTACCTTTTCATCAGTGAGATATTCTGTTATGGTTTTGGGATACGGGTAGGACGAATCATCTTGCCGAGCGATCACTGAGATGTTGGCCGACATCATGACACCCACATTGATTGGGTACCCGTCCATAATAGAATCAACTAGAACTGCCCGAGGAATCGGAAGGTGAGTCTCATTCTGGCATGGATCCAACCTGCTGTATACAAATGCCTGCCACCCTTTTGCCTCAAAGCTCAATGTGCTTCAGTGTATGGGAACCCTAACAACAATATATGGTGGTGGTGGCCCTGGTGGTTCCAGAATCTCCTCTAACCATGGTCGGACTTTGTCCCCCAATGCACACTTCTCCAAATACTCCTTCAGCTCAACATCTTCAAATCCCAAGTACGTGTTGAGCATGCTGATCAAACCTCACTTTTAGGTTACATACTTTAATCACCTTTGTCCCTTTTTTGATATGAGCCACATTGTCATAGAATTCACGGACAAGGTACTCTTTGGCATCCACTAGACTCTAAGTGAACCACATCCACACCTTGCAATTGTCACAAAACTACTGGGTTGTACCTCTCCAAATCTGTCAACAAAAATCATCGCTCAATAGTTATCGACCTCGTTGTTCACCACACACGAAAGTTGGTGAAGCCAGCCAGGCTGATAAAGCGGTCCTTCAAAACCTCTTTCTTCTTCGAACTTTCAAGACCGGCAGCTGTAGCATCTCCCCCTCTGCCATCATCAGGGATATCATGAACTGGAGCATCCTATGCCTCACAGACTGGTGTAGTTGATGGCTCAGAAGCCTGACTAGTACTCTCCGATCCCTCAGAAGTGATATGAGATGAGGATGTCTCGTCCCTGAGCTGGTATTTACCTGTGGCCACGATTGTACGGCCGACTGCTCCTGAACAGAGACTAAGTTTCCCTATGATACTTCCCTATAGGGGACATATGACCTCTTCTCGGAGAGATATGCACCTCTCCCTATGCCGGTTGTTGCTTTCTTCCTTATTGTCTTTGGTTGGCCAAGGGCTAAGGCACTCTTGCCTCGACCTCGAGAAGGTTCACTTCTCCCTTTCGATGTGTCGCCTCATCCTCTAGATTGAACCATTGTCAATTGTTAGTTGTAATTCAATGTTCAAACATACACATGAGACATACAAGTAAGGGATAACCAGAGTACACAATGAGGGTGTTCAGTTAGATCATGCTAGCAAGGAACAAGATCTACGGTCCGCACAATTTATCTTGCGGCTGCAGATGAGGAATTACGGACCGCACATTTTTGTTGTGCGACCGCAGCTCCGAAACCCAAAATGCCAACTCTCTGATGATAGAGAATTGGCTAATGTGCGGCCGCAACAAGATATCTGTGGTCCGCAGAATTTAACTTGCGGCTGCACATTAGAGTCTCAAGGTAGGGACCCTCTAATAACAGTAAACGTGCTTTTCTGCGGCAACGATGGGAATTCTTCGGTTCGCACAATTTAACTTGCGGCCACATATCCCTTCTTCACTAAGTTTCCCTAAAATCAATATCTACGAACCACACAAATTCAATTTCGGCCGTAGACTTCAAAAGTTACGTACATATTAATTTTTTCTATCTAGGTTTTTCAATTTCGTGCATAATTTGACATGGAAACATCATAAAAACATGAAAATATGCTAACCAGTCCCCATAGAGCATGTATTAGTTAACCCAGTTCACATTTTACCTCACATGGATACACAATTGAATCTAATGACAAATGGCCTAAAAAGAAATAAAAATCTACAAGTTAAACTAAAATAAAATTATTAACAGGAAATTGAAGCATACCAGATGAATGAGTGTAATGAGTGACTGATCAAGTTGGCTATGTGTGTGGACAGGTAGAATCACCAAGAAATTTCTAGAGAGCACTATTTTTTTTGTTCTGAGAGTGAAAAATGTAAAATGGCCTTGTTCATCTATTTATACCAGTCGTTCACTAAAGGAAAGAAGGTCGAATGCGGCCGCATATTTTCATGTGTGGTCCGCACTCTGTTACTTGGGGGCCTCATCTTATCTTTCCATTTGTGGTCCTCACCATTTTTTATTCGGCGGCAGATTTCATGTGCGGTCACACATTTCCTGTGCAGTCACACATCGACCATTTCTCAGACATGATAAAACTTCAGAGTGTTGGTATTTTCAACCTCTCATTTGTGCGGTCCGCAAGATAGTTGTGCGTCTGCATTGATCTTTTGCTACAACATCCATGATTGTGTGGTTCGCATAATTCAACTGCGATCCACAATTCTTATAGCACTTAGCAAAATTTTTGGTCCACAATTCCTGTAAGTCACACTCATCCTTGTAGGACACTTCAAATCAAGTTAGAACAAAAATAACGCCTAACACAAGAGAGAAAAAAAGGAGAAGAAACATGGGTTTCCTCCCAAGAAGCGCCTGGCGTCGTGACATGACGCATAATACCATCAATTGAAATGAATGTCTTCCACGATGTGGCTATATCCAACATTTCCCACATAGTGCTTCACCCGGTGACCATTGACTCAGAATACTTCATTGTTTTGTTCTTCAAGTCTAATTCACCAAAAGGTGTTACACCCATAATTTCAAAAGGACCATTCCATTTAGACTTTAGCTTCCCAGGAAAAATCATCAACCTTGAGTTAAACAACAATACAAGATCGCCCACCTTGAACTCTTTGTTCCAAATGTATTTGTCATGAAGATATTTCATCTTTTCTTTGTAAAAGGACGAACTTGCATAAGCATGGTACTGGAACTCATCCAATTCATTCAAATGTGCAACCCTCAAGTTAGCAGCTACATCCCAATCAAGATTCAACTTATTTTGAGCCCACATGGCCTTGTGCTCTAGTTCCACCGGAAGATGACAAGCTTTTCCGAACACCAACCAGTATGGCGACATTACGGTAGGTGTTTTGTAATCCGTCCGATAAGCCCATAATGCATCATCAAGCTTCTTGGACCAATCCGTCCGATTAGCATTCACCATTTTGGACAATATACTCTTTATTTCCCCAATTGGAGACTTTCACTTTCGCACTAGCTTGTGGGTGATAAGGAGTCGTGACTTTGTGAGTAACACCATACTTGCTAAGCAAAGTGTCGAAAGCCTTGCAAATATGTGACCCTCTATCGCTTATAATAGCACATGGAGTACCAAACCTTGTGAAAATATTCTTTTTCAAGAAAGCCACCACACTTCTCGCCTCATTGTTGGGTAAAGCAACGCCATCAACCCATTTGGACACATAATCAACAACGACCAAGATGTTGGTGTTTCCACAAGAACTCACAAAAAGGCCCATGAAGTCAATAGCCCACACATCGAAAATATCAGTCTCTAAAATGTTTGTGAGAGGAATTTCATACTTCTTTGACATTCCACCGACCCGTTGACATTCATCACATCATTTCACTAGCTCACTAGCATCCTTGTAAAGAGTGGACCAATAGAAGCTGCAACTAAGCACTCCGGCCGCCGTTCTTGCTCCACCATGATGACCACCATATGGCGAAGAATGACAAGCCCCAAGAATTTCACCTTGCTCTTCTTTTGGTACACATCTTCTAATCACCCATCCGTACAAATCCGGAAAAGGTATGGTTCATCCCAATAATTATCTTGACAATCCCGTTTGAGCTTCTTCCTTTGGTTTGAAGAGAACTTATCCGGAATGATTCCACACACAAGAAAATTTGCTAGATCTGCGAACCATGGCACATCTTCATTGAAATAGATAAGAGTTGCTCATCTAGGAAAGAGTCATGATTTCAAGGCCATCATGCAGCCTCCCCCCCTCCTTCAAACGAGACAAGTGGTCCGCCACTTGGTTTTCACTCCCTTTTATATCTTGGATGTCAATATCAAACTCTTTCAACAAAAGAACCTATATCATCAACCGAGATTTGAAGTCCTTCTTGCTCATAAGATACCAAAGTGCCGCATGATCCGTGTGGACAATGACTTTTGCACCTATCAAGTACGCGCGGAACTTCTCAATTGCAAACACAATGGAAAAGAGCTCTTTCTCCGTAACAGTATAGTTTACTTGGGTACTATTAATGGTCTTACTAGCATAGTAGACCGGATGAAAATTTTTGTTGATGTATTTCCCAAAACCAACCCCAATCTCTATGTCACTTGTATCACACATGAGTTCAAAAGGGACACTCCAATTTGGAGCGGTGATGACGGGGGTGGCTTTCAATTTGAACTTCAACAATTCAAAAGCTCTCATGCAATCATCATTGAAGTTGAACTTAGCATCCTTCTCAAGAAGCTTGCACAATGGCTTCACCACCTTAGAGAAATCTTTGATGAAGTGCTGGTAAAAACTCGCGTGGCCTAAGAAACTCCGTCACCCTTCACCGAAGTTGGAGGTGGAAGTTTATAAATCACCTCAATCTTTGACTTGTCAACCTCAATTCCATTTTTTGATATTTTTTGGTCAAGGACAATGCCTTCCTCGACCATGAAATGAAATTTCTCCCAATTAAGCGCCAAATTTGTTTCTTCACATCTAGCCAACACTTTATCCAAATTTTCAAGACAATCATCAAAAGAATCTCCAACCACCGAGAAGTCATCCATGAAAACATCAAGGTAGTCTTCCACCATGTCCGTGAATATAGCCATCATACACCTTTGAAAATTCGCTGGTGCATTGCACAACCAAATGACATCCGCTTGAAGGTGAAAGTACCATAGAGACATGTAAAGGTTGTTTTCTCTTGATCTTTCGGAGAAATAAGAATTTGGTTGTAGCCTGAATAACCATCAAGAAAGTAATAGAAAGAATAGCCAGCCAATCTATCGAGCATTTGATCTATAAAGAAAGTGGAAAGTGATCCTTCCTTGTGACTTTGTTGAGCTTGCGATATCCCATACACACCCTCCATTCGGTCACCGTTCTTGTAGGAATAAAATCATTCTTGTCATTGGTGACAACTGTCATGCCCCATTTCTTTGGGACATATTGAACCGGAGAAATCAACAAACTATCAGAGATGGGGTAGAAAACCCCGGCGTCCAACCACTTGATAATCTCCTTCTTGAAAACTTCTTGCATAGCCGCATTGAGTCTCCTTTGATGTTCAATAGATGGTTTGGCGCCATACTCCAACTTGATCTTATGCATGCAAAAGATGGGGCTTATCCCCCAAATATTCGCCAAAGTACATCCAATAGCCTTCTTTCTCTTTTATAACACCTCCAAAGTGGAATCTACCTGCACATTAGTCAAACAAGAGGAAAGAATAAGCTGTAAAAGTAGAACAAGGGCCGTGAAATTCATACCAAATATGTGGAGTCAATGGCTTCAACTCCAAGGTAGGAGGGTCTTCAATAGAAGGATTTTTAGGAAGAGTAGTCATGTTTTCAAGATCCAAAGATAATTTCTGGGGTGCATAGTTGTACGACCCCATTCCTTGCAAAGAGTTCACTACATTCCATGAAGCCAACCATCTCTTCATCATCAAAGTTGAGAAAGATGCCTCCAGCATATCACCAACATTGATTGTATCACTTGTATCATCAACAATAACATCAGTCACCAAGTCCACAAAAGAGCACACCTTATTTCTATTTGGTTTCCATATGGACTTGCACACATGGAATACCACTTTTTCATCACCAACCCGGAATGTAGAACTTCAACATAACAAAGATCCTTCCCTGTAGCAAGGAAAGGTCTCCCAAGAATAATCGGCACTTCATAATCAACCTCACAATATAGAATGACAAATCCACCGGGAGAATGAATTTATCAACATGAACCAAGACATATTCAATCGCTCCCAAAGGCTTGTTCATGGTACGATCAGCCATTTGCAATATCATAGAGGTGGGTCTTGGTTGCCCGATCCCCAAAGTCTTGAAAATCGAGTAGCACATCAAATTGATACTCGCGCCAAAATAACAAAGAGCTTTAGCAAACTCAACACTTCCAATTGTACAAGGAATCGTAAAAGCACCGGGATCCTCCAACCTAAGATCCATTGAATGCACAATTGCACTCACTTGATGAGTGAATTTGATAGTTTCAAAATTTATTGACCACTTATTTGTCACGAGATCCTTCATAAACTTGGCATAACCGGACATTTGTTCCAAATATTTAACTAATGACACATTGATTGAGAGACTCTTCATCATTTGAATGAACTTCTTGAATTGATTCTCACCATTTTGTTTGGCAAGTTTTTGAGGGTATGTAGGTGGGGGCTTAGGCAATGGTGCCTTAGCCTTTTGCACTACCGGCTCTGGTATGCCAATAATGTTATCCCTAGATGGGTTCACCTCTTCTTGAGTCTCTTCCACACTATCATCAATATCAATCTGGAATTCATCATTAGGTTGCACCACATTGTTTGAGATTTCTTCTTCTTGCACCACTTGCGCATCATCCACAAGTTGACTTTGACTTGAGGTGGGTGCATTCCCACCTCTTCAACTTCCTGTAGTAACCTCCATGGCATGCCCCGTGTTGTTTCCACCCTTTGGGTTTACTATCATATCACTTGGTAGTGCCCCCTTAGGACGAGAATCTAGAGCTTGAGAGATTTTTCCCATTTGAACTTCTAAGTTGTGGATTGATGTGTTGTGTGAGGAAAGTTGGGCATCCGAATTAACATTATTTCCTATCATTTGCTTGAACATATTTTCAATACGCCCCATCTCGTTGTTTGAAGAACTTGAACCATGAGGAGGATAAGGAGGCGGGTTAATCAGTTGTTGATACATCGGAGGCATTTGAAAACCCAACCACCGGTTGCTTTGATTATTACCCCCCCCCAATTTTCTTGATTATTTCCATTCTAATTTCCTTGATTGTTGTTGTTATGCCAATTCTCTTGATTGTTGTTGTTATGTCAATTGCCTTGATTGTTTTGAGGTCCCCATTGTTGTTGGTTTGGGCCTTGGAAATTTTTTCTTTGCCCTTGAAAATTGTTCACATATTGCACCTCCTCTTCTTGTTCATTATAGGAATCATCTTGCTCAAAACCACTATCTTCTTGCACATAATTCTCCACTCGATTTTGCACTTGTGGACCTTTGGTCCTCCTCTTTTTCACCATAATGTTCACTCCCTCCATGGCATTGACTTGCTTGGGATTTTACACTTGATTTAGTTGGGCCTTTTCTAGTTGCATCATGGTGGTTGTCAATTCGGCAATGGCTTGCCCATGGTCTTGCAATTATTTGTGAAGGTGGATCATGTTTGGATACCCTTGTGGAACATTGGTCTGGGATTGCCAAGCCGATGACGTTTTTTCCATCTCATCCAAAATCTCACACGCCTCCGCATAAGGCGTAGTCATGAAGTTCCCACCGGCAAGTTGAGTCACTACACATTGGTTGATTGTGTTAATCCTACGATAGAAAGTTTGTTGAATCATGTTCTTCATCATATCGTCAATGGGACATTCCATAACCATTGTTATACAGTGTTCCCATATCTCGTGTAATGGTTCATTCGGCTCTTACTTGAATGCCAAACTCTCATCTCGAAGTGTAGCCATGTGCCCCGGAGAAAAAAACTTAGAAATGAACTTTTCCGCCAATCTAAAGCTTTCCCCCTTAGAGAGAAGGGAAAAAGCCTTAGCATCAATGCATCCTCGGGGACTTTTGTTTGTTTTCTCCCGTAACAAGTGATCACAAACCCCTTCAAATGTTTGTACGCATTTTGAGTTGGAGCACCTATGAAGAAACCCCGTTGCTCAAGCAAAGTGAACATCAGATTGGTGATTTAGAAGTTTCCCGACCTAATACGGGAGGGACTATTGCACCTACATATCCTTCATTATGTAATATCCAGTGTGGAGCCGCTCGTGGTGGAGGTGGAGGTGGAGAGGGGACATTTTCATGAGGCACTCGGCCTCTTCTATTGGCCTGAGGTTCAAGAGGAACCTCCTAAACTTGCTCATCCTCGACGTCCACATCCCCCAAAGGCAAATTTTCGAGCTTATTGTTTGCCATGGTTGTACCTATGATTTCTCACACAAGTTAGTAACACAAAAGGAAAAGAAAATATTCCAAAAACAAACCCAAATATATAGCTAACACCATTTTAACTCCCCGACAACGACGCCAAAAAATGATGACGACCATAATACACCTCAATAAGAGATATGATACAGTCGTATGCAATAATAATTACCCAACTATGAGTCAGGGTCGAATCCACTGGGAGTTATAAGGGGTGTTAGGAGTATATATTTGAAGAAAGAGAATGGACTACCAAAAATTGCACTTCCATAACAGAGTTTTGCTTTCTACTTCTACTATTGCTCTAATGAGACCAAGCTATGGTAAATAGACTAGATATGAATGTTTTGATGTTTTACCAAATAGTTTAAAGGCCTAGGGATATGACCATAACCTAGGTGTTTGCCTAATGGGATAAAGATGTTAACACTTGTTTTGTTGATTGGGTGTATTACACCTCTCAACTCTATGTTTCCCACTCAATACCTCTTGGACAAAGAGTGATTTTGCCCAATATAACTTTCTCAAGTCCAAATGGGTATCAAGAAAAATAGTTGATACGAGCTCAAGTCGGGTTCTTTCTATCTCTAGTTTTGAACCATTTAATTAGGCTAATCAATCTAAAAATTAACCCAATTTATTGTTAGCCATGTTATATCCTAGACTAGGTCACTCTTTCTCAAGAAGAGACTAAGTCAAATAGGCATGAATCAATATTTGCAACCATTAATTCTAAAATTGAAGCATGAACTAAGCTAAATAACCAACATCCAATGATAAACAAGCATTAAATTAAATACACATAAGGTTTACACACTAGGTTGGGTCATAATCCTAGTAAAAATCTAGCTACTTATAATGGGAGATGAAGAAAATATTAAACTCATAATGAAAGATTAAAATGATGAAATCTAATATTTAAACACTAAAATAATGTCAAACTTCCGAAAGTAGTAAAAAGAAATGGATACGACAACTTCTAATGTTCAAACTTGACCTAAATTTGTGAAACTCGTCTATTAATACTGTGCCAAAAATTACGGACAAAAATGCCCCTCAGGAACGCACAATTCCATGTGCGGTCCGCAGATTTCTTCAGCTGGCAAGAAGGTGAGTTTTGCAGCCGCACATTTTTTGATTGTGGCTGCGAAGCAACTTCTGTGGCCGCACTATTCTTCTGCGGACCGTACTTCATAAAGGCTTCAAGACTTGGTCTTTTTTGCATATTCTCTGAACTTTGAATATTTGTCAGTGAAAGCCCAGTTCTACGACTGCACAATTCATGTGCGGTCTGCACATTGTTAAAAATCCTGTTGGGTTCTGCTGCTTGGTTTGCGGACGCAGATGGAATTTTGCAGTTCGCAATTGTTCTACGGCCGCATAATTCCTTCTGTGGACCGCACATTTTTTCTTCTGTGCCCTTTATTGCCTTATGCTTCGGAACACTCCTTTTTGAGTCGGATTTCATCACAGGAGACCAAATTTCTAGCATTCCTGCAATTTGCAATTTCATTAGTTTCAGGAACACAATGCAATACTTTTGGACTAAAACAAAAGCTGAACGGTTCTAATAAGTGATAAGTTGGGATTTTGACTACTTATTAGCGCCTTTTAGCTTTGTTTTAGTCCAAAAACGTTTAGTTGTGTTCTTGAAAACTGATGAAATGTGCTTACTTGCTAGAATGTAGGAAGATGAACTCCCGAGATGAAACCCAACTCAAAAAGGAGTAATCTGACCTCAAGGACATAAAAGTCACAAAAGCTCAAAAGTGCGGACCGCAGAATATCATCTATGGCCGTAGATGATGATGGAAAAGCCAGCAGAGTTTGGTGCAAAGTGCGGTCCGCACATGAATTGTGCAGCCACAAAATATGGGCCAGGAGAAAAGTTCAGAGAATGTGCATTCCAATTCCCTCAAAAGTGCGAACCGCATAATAATTGTGCTGCCACAGAAGAAGTGTTATGCAGTCAGGGATGTAAAAGTGCGGACCGCAAAAGCAAGATGCGGCTGAAGTTACAAATCTACGGACCGCAGAAAGAGTGCCTTGCAGCCGCATATTAGAATTATGCGGCTGAAGACTTCCAGTCCTGACAAGTTGAAGAAATCTGCGTACCACACATGGAATTAGCATTTTAATCTTGCAATATGGGTTTAATTAGCATTTTCTCTTCTTTTTCTTCAATTTCAAACATGAGTAGCTAGATTTTTACTAGGATTGTGACCCAACCCTAGTGTGTAAACCTTATGAGTGTTTAATTTAATGCTTGTTTATGGTTGGGTGTTTATCAGTTAGCCTTGTTCTTTCTTTAATTTGTGGAACTAATGGTTGAAAATGTTAGTTCATGCCTATTTGACTTAGTCTCTACTTGAGAAAGAGAGACTTAGTCTAGGAAAACTTGGCTAACAAGAAATTGGGTCAATCGAGAGATTTATAATCCCAATTAAAAGGTTCAATAGAGATCGTAACAACCCGACTTGAGTTTTTATCAACCGTTTGTGCAATACCCATTTGAACTTGATGTAGACATGTAATTTTTGACCCTACCCGAGATTTTACACTTATTAGCGTTCAAATATTTAGTTTAGGTCTAATATCGTTATTTTAACTAGTTTTGACTCTTTTACTTTATTTTATCACAAAAACAAAAATTATAAAAATAGTTTCATTAATTTTTTGTAGTCATACTATTTTACTAGGATTTTTATTTTTATATAATCTTGAAAAAATACCAAAATAGTTTCACAATATAATACTATTTATTTTAATTAATTAGAATTAGTTTTATATTTTATATTATAAATTTGATATCATTTTTAGAAGAAAGAGTATGAAATTTGAGGCTAGTTTTTTTTAGTTTTAATTCAAGAGGTTCAAAAATATGGCCCAATTTTAAAGCTCAATACCTTGACTCATAAGATTTTTCTGGAAAAAAAAACCCTAACACTTTAAAGACCTCTCTTCTTCTTCTTCCTTAGGAAGAAAAAAAAAACTTAATTCATTACCCCTTAAACCATAGCAGCCGCCCCAACCATTTGAAAAAAAGAAGCTCTCATCTCCCTCAAAGAAGTTGGCCGCCTCCCTCAGCCTCCATCTCCGATCAGGCTACACAACCGACCAACCGTAGAGACCACCACTATCGACGCTCTTTCTTCCTCACCTCACATCAACCAGTCCGCCAAAAACTTTCGTCCTCATTAGCCACTCTTGCTGCCGCCGCGAAACCCACCTTCACCATAAAAACCACCAGCTGTCACCCTCACCCATCAATCACAAAAAAAAAAGGGGAAACGGGAGAGTGAAAACGAATAAAAAACAGAGGGGAAAAAGATAGGGTTTTAGTTTTATTGTTTAGATTCAAAACAAACATATACAAAAATATCTCTTTGATTTGGTTAATTTTTAATCAAGTTTCAAAAAAGAAAAAATAAGAAAACTCAATAAATAAAAATACATATTTCTGCTTCTTCACTTTCCGATTCCAGATTTTATTCAAGGATGGATTTTGATTAAAAAGTGGGTCTGAATCCGTGTTTAGTTTGAGTTCTCCGGTGCCGATTCGAGTTTCCGTCGCCGGTTCGAGTAAGGCTATCAATTGAGGTCGAAATTCTCGGTTCTCGGACCAATTTTGTTGTTGTTTATTCAGTCGAATTTTATGTTCAAGTTTTGTATCAATCGATCTTCAAATATGCACATTGAGGTCCACCCTTCATCCTTGTTTCTTCTATATGAATTGACCTTTATTTCACTGAATATTTTATGGTTGGATGTTTGAACGATTCTATTTGTTTTCCTTAACTGTGTGCTTCTGTTAATAGTTTATGGACTTCTCACGCGTTCATGAATTGTTAGGATAGGGTTTTTTGGGAATTAATTGTTAAGAAAAATGAGCATGAATTGAATTCTTATGTCATTTATTTTCTTTTATTTAATTTCTTTCTTCATGTTATCCACTAGTAGCATGTTTTAGGCCAATCACACTCGGGTAGGCAAATTTTAGGTCTTCTCCTTTAATTTCAAAGCGAAACGCCGTTCCCTTTAGTTATATTCAGGGGAATGCCCTGTAGATTTCGTATATATTTGGTTCAGGGGTATGCCCCTAAGTATTTGTAAATGAAGGCCATGACGAGCATCACGAAGGAAGAAATGTAGGGTAGATTAGAATTTTTAGTTTTATTTTCATTTTATTTTTCTTTTATTAGGTGGGGACGACCTTGAGCCTCTTGTGTTTTCATTTTTATTTTTGTGTTTATTTTCTCCTCAATTTGAATATTTTAAAATCCAACTAGATCGAGTACGCAACCGTGACTTTCACGGGACTCGGGGAATGCCTGACACCTTCTCCCCGGGTCAAATGAACCTCCTTACCTAGAACTCTGGTGCACTTAGTTTTGTAGTCCAAAGTGTTTTAAAAGGAAAATTATTTCTTAAAAAAATGGTGACTTGACACACCAAAATGAAATGTCAGGTGGCGACTCTGAAAAGTCCTTTTGAACACAATTTTTGTCACTTTCAAAATTGAAAAACCCTTTTGAGCTTTGCAAATCTTTTTATTTATTTTAAGAGGGTTTAGTGAAGGTTGTGAAAAAGGGGTGTGACAGCTCCAGTGACTCTGCTGGGGACGTGCAGGTTCGAGCTGGTACTTGATCTTGTTGGATTTTAGGATATTCGATTGAGGTGTTTGTTTTCTTTATTTGCTTTGTTTATTTAGTTTGTTTGTCTTATTTCCTGTTTTGTTGGTTATTTATTTATCACTTTTCCTTATTTATTTACCGCTTTATAACTGTCATCATTTTCATAACCATGGGTCTTCTTTCTACAACAAGTCTCGTCGTACGCATCACGTACACGGACTCTTTGTCGAATCACTCTTATTTTAGGAGGGGGAGGGGGCGTCAGGCGTATGGGGTGGGTGGAAAGCTTTAGCAACCACCATGGACCATACGCTCACCGAATTGCCTTTTTAGTGAACCCCAAACGTAGGTCAGCATTTAGGTCATTTTTATTTGCATCATATCATTATGACTTAGTAGGGCTCGGTCTTAGGTACCGTGTTCCTTTGTAGGAAACCTGTCCAAATTGTGTCAAATGGGTCTGCTGGCCCAAAATGACATCCAATCATCCTATGTGATACATGTTGCACCTTTGAGGGTAGAAAGGTCATTTGACGGAGTGTTAATACCTTACATTTTATGTGCGTTAATGATAAAAATACACTTTTTATGTGCATAATGGAGTCTATTTCATGTGTAGGTGAATTGGATATGGAAACCGAGCTAAATGGATGCAAATACATCGAAAATATGCTCAAGAGGCTAGGAGGAGTGCACCGGGCTATAGCCGGGCGCCAGAGCTGAAACGCCTGACCCTGCCTGGCGTTAGAGCTGAAACGCCTGCCTTAGCCTGGCGTTAGCCAGGCGCCAGGGTCCAAACGCCAGGCCCCTGTTCCGGTTAATTCCGAGTTTTGAAGAGTTTAAGTGTTTACCGGTTGGAATAGAAGTCTCCTACACGTTTAGGGTTTATCACAAACATATAAATAGATCGAAAAACACAACTTGAAAGGGGGATTCGGAGAGAGGAAGCCATTGAAGAGAAGTAAAACATCGATTTGTACAGCTTTTATTCATTACTTTGAAGTTTAATTATGCAAGTTATTTTGGATTTTGATTCTTATGAACGTGTTTAGCTAATTTCTTTAATCTAGGGTTTTGGTGGAACCCGTTGGGGGATGAACTTATTGTGTTATTAAGATAGTTCTGATTGGTTGATTAATCTCTATTTGTTCAACTACGTTCTTGTTGTATTTAATTGAATGGCCATCAATTAGCTGTTCCTATTTATTATGTATCTACTTGAGAGAGAGTGCATATTTAGGTAGTTGTTTGAACAACAACACTCCTAGAGTATAAAGTCATAACTGAGGGTTTAGAGGTTGGATTAGAGATAACGATACCTCGGGTGCAATCTATAGTGAACTGTAATGCAATCTAGCTAGCGTAACTTCAGAGAGTGCGTCTAGNATGATCAGTCCTCCTTCTTTTCCTTACTTTGTTCCTCATGTTTTGTTTGAGTCCCTATTGAGTCTGTTTTTGTCGAAACAAGTGAGAAATGACTTCAAAATCTGCTACCACCTTTTTAATCACATGAAGCCGATGTCTGGAAAGCACATCAAATTGGCATAAGATACATGAGAATAGTGTATGCACTGAGTTGGTGATAATAGATGTTCTTTGGGATTGATGTAAAATGCAATGATTTGGTGAATGTTAGAACAATGCATCGGGCATAAGGTATTGGATTTGAACGAATCAGGAATATTTCTTGTGATAAGGGTTGTCCAGAAAAGTGGTCGGCCAATAACAAGCACTGTCTTCCAAGTTGAAGTCCAAGTTAATCGTGACAAGTGCAAGAGAAATCGCCCTCGTATTCAAGGCCACAAACTAACCACCATGTTTTAAACCAAGTTTTCTTTGTCTGAAACATGGATGAAGGATATGTTCATATCAAAGCTTTGCAGCTTGAGTTTTTCAGGTGTAATGCCCCAATTCTGATAATGCAAAGGCTATTGAGAAGATCACACATCACCCCTAAGAGATGCACTTCCTAGTCTGGGCCTTTCAGGTTATACTTTTGTTTTAGGAGACGCACTACCTAAATTGAGCATTTACCCCTAGGAGACGCACTTCCTTGTTTTGGTCATTTAAGTTCATTCCTAGGAGTCTCACTTCCTACTTTGAGTCATTTAAGTTCAATCCCAGGAGACACACTTCCTATTTTGAGTCATTTAAGTTCATTCCTAGGAGACACACTTCCTAGTTTGGGTCTTTCAGGATATACTTTAGGAGACACACTTCCTAAGTTGAGATTTTATCCCTAGGAGACGCACTTCCTAGATTGGTTCATTCAAGTTTCATCCCTAGGAGACACACTTCCTAGTTTGAGTCATTGATTTTACCCCTAGGAGATGCACTTCCTAGTCTGGGTCTTTCAGGTTATACTTTTGTTTTAGGAGACGCACTTCCTAAATTGAGCATTTACCCCTAGGAGACGCACTTCCTATTTTGGTTCATTTAAGTTCATCCCTAGGAGACACACTTCCTAGTTTGAGTCATTGATTTTATCCCTAGGAGACACACTCCCTAGTTTGGGTCATTTAAGTTCATTCCTAGGAGACACACTTCCTAGTTTGAGTTATTGAAGTTTCACCCCTAGAAGACGCACTTCCTAGTCTGGGTCTTTCAGGTTATGTTCTTGTTTTAGGAGACGCACTTCCTAAGTTGAGATTTTACCCCTAGGAGATGCACTTCCTAGTTTGAGTCATTTAAGTTCATTCCTAAGAGACGCACTTCCTAGTTTGAGTCATTTAAGTTCATTCCTAGGAGACGCACTTCCTAGTTTGAGTCATTTAAGTTCATTCCTAGGAGACGCACTTCCTAGTTTGAGTCATTTTAAGTTCATTCCTAGGAGACACACTTCCTAGTTTGAGTCATTGAAGTTTCACCCCTAGGAGACGCACTTCCTAGTCTAGGTCTTTCAGGATATACTTTAGGAGACACACTTCCTAAGTTGAGATTTTACCCCTAGGAGACGCACTTCCTAGCTTGGTTCATTCAAGTTTCATCCCTAGGAGGCGCACTTCCTCGTTTGGGTCTTTTAGGATATACTTTTGGGAGACACACTTCCTCGTTTGGGTCTTTTAGGATATACTTTTGGGAGAAGCACTTCCTAAATTTAGAGTTCACCCCTAGGAGACGCACTTCCTAGTTTGAGTCATTCATGTTTTATTTTTAGAAGATGCATTTGCCAGTCAAATTTTCTTGGTTTTACTCACATGAGACACACATCCTAGTCGAGTCTTCAATTTTACTCTCATCATCGCATCAATAGCATAGGTGATTTTGCTAACAACTCACAAATCTTCCTAGTGCAAACTGGGGCAGAAAATTTTTGTTTTGATTGCAAGCACCCACCTGGAGAACGAGGGAATTCATTTCCGAATTATTTCGAATGTCAAGTCAGTTGCAGGCGCCCACCTAGAGAACGAGGGAATTCTCTTCAGAATTATTTCAAGTTTCAAGTCATTGGCAGGTGTCCCCCTGGAAAATGAGGGAATTCATTTCAAGTTTTAAGTCAGTGGAAGGCACCCACCTGGAAAACGAGAGAATTAATTTCAGAGTTATTTCAATTTTCAAGTCAGTAGCAGGAGCCCACCTAGAGAATGAGGGAATTCATTTTAGAGTTACTGTCAATTTTCAAAATTCAGAGAGGCATCAGGAGCCCGCTTGAAGAACAGGGTCAACTTTCAATTTCCAAGTTCAAGAAGCATCAGGAGAATTCCGCCTGAAGAACAAGGTCAAGCTTTAGTTTCAAGTTTAAGTCAGAAGCAGCAGGAACCTGCCTGAAGAATAGGGTCAACCTCCAGTCTTTAAGTCAAATCAGAAGTAGCACGAGCTGCCTGAAGGACAAGGTGTGTGAGCTCAAGTCTGCTCCAAGTTCAAGTTTATTTCAAGTGCAGGAAGCAGGGTGCCCGCCTGAAGAATAGGGGAAACTTCCAGTTTACTTCAAATTCAAGTCAGCAGGATGCCCACCTGAAGAACGGGGTGAGTTTTTATTTTCGTGTTGATGGATCAAGTGGAGATTCAAGACAAGAAGTAGATAGGATCTTGTATTTTCTTTTATATTTGCTGTAATTTTCCATTTTATTTTGATGTAATGGCAGGAACCGCGGATCGGAACCTCGACAGAATGATACTTCGCTCGACTCTCCACCTCAGCATACTCCATCACTGTTCCTACTTCTGAACTACACGTGGCCTGATTCCTTTATAGCCAAGGATATGTAGGCAACTCAGATACTAGGGCACGGTCACATTCTCCTTTTTTTAGTTTTTGGTCTCTCTAAATAAGGGTCGGGTTAAAAAACATGTCTCGTCGTTCTTTGTCTGATAACTCTTCGTGTTTCCAGTCAAAGAGGAACAACTGTAGACATGTAATTTTTGACCTTCCCCGAGATTTTACACTTATTATCGTTCAAATATTTAGTTTAGGTCTAATATCGTTATTTTAACTAGTTTTAACTCTTTTACTTTATTTTATCACAAAAACAAAAATTACAAAAATAGTTTCATTAATGTTTTGTAGTCATACTATTTTACTAAGATTTTTATTTTTATATAATCTTGTAAAAAGACCAAAATAGTTTCACAAATAATATTATTTATTTTAATTAATTAGAATTAGTTTTGTATTTTATATTATAAGTTTTATATCATTTTTAGAAGAAAGAGTATGAAATTTGAGGCTAGTTTTGTTTAGTCTTAATTCAAGAGGTTCAAAAAGATGGCCCAATTTTAAATCCCAATACCTTGACCCATCAGATTTTTCTAAAAAAAACCCTAACACTTTAAAGACCTCTCTTCTTCTTCTTCTTCTTCTTCTTCTTCTTCTTCTTCCTTAGGAAGAAAATAAAAACCTAATTCCTTACCCCTTAAACCATAGCATCCTCCCCACCCATTTGAAAAAAAAAGCTCTCATCTCCCTCAAAGAAGTTGGCCGCCTCCCTCAGCCTCCATCTCCGATCAGGCTACATCACCGGCCAACCGTGGAGACCACCAGTGTCACCGCTCTTTCTTCCTCACCTCACGGCAACCAGTCTGCCACAACCTTCTGCCCTCATTAGCCGCTCTTGCCGCTGCCGCGAAACCCACTCTCACCACAAAAACCACCAGCTCCCACCCTCACCCATCATTCACACAAAAAGGGGGGAAACGAGAGAGTGCAAACGAAAAAAAAATAGAGAGGAAGAGAGACAGGGTTTTAGGTTTATTTTTTAGATTCAAAACAAACATATACAAAAATATCTCTTTGGTTTGGTTAATTTTAATCAAGTTTCAAAAAAGAAAAAATCAGAAAAATCAATAAATAAAAATATATATTTCTGCTTCTTCACTTTCCGATTCCGGATTTTGTTCAAGGATGGATTTTGATTAAAACGTGGGTCTGAATCCGCATTTAGTTTGAGTTCTCCGGTGCCGATTCGAGTTTCCGTCGCCGGTTCGAGTAAGGCCATCAATTGAGGTCGAAGTTCGCGGTTCTCGGACCGATTTTGATGTTGCTTATTCAGTCGAATTTTAGATTCAAGTTTTGTATCAATCGATCTTCAAATCTACACATTGTGGTCCACCCTTCATCCTTGTTTATTCTATACGAATTGACCTTTATTTCACTGAATATTTTATGGTTGGATGTTTGAACGATTCTATTTGTTTTCCTTAATTGTGTGCTTCTGTTAGTAGTATATGGACTTCTCACCCGTTCATGAATTGTTAGGACATGGTTTTTTGGGAATTTATTGTTAAGACAAATGAGCATGAATTGAATTCTTATGTCATTTAATTTCTTTTATTTAGTTTCTTTCTTCATGTTATCCGCTAGTAGCATGTTTTAGGCCGACCACATTCGGTAGGCAAAATTTAGGTCTTCTTCTTTAATTTCGAAGTGAAACGTCGTTCCCTTTAGTTATATTCAGGGGAATGCCCCGTAGATTTTGTATATATTTGGTTCAGGGGTATGCCCCGAAGTATTTGTAAATGAAGGTCATGACGAGCATCATGAAGGAAGAAATGTAGCATATATTAGAATTTTTAGTTTTATTTTTATTTTATTAGATGGGGACGAACTTGAGCCTCTTGTGTGCTCATTTTTATTTTTGTGTTTATTTGTTCCTCAATTTGAATATTTTAAAATCCAACTAGATCGAGTACGCAACCGTGACTTTCACGAGACTTGGGGAATGCCTGACACCTTCTCCCCGGGTCAAATGAACCTCCTTACCTAGAACTCTGGTGCAGACTTAGTTTTGTAGTCCAAAGTGTTTTAAAAGGAAAATTATTTCTAAAAAAACGGTGAACTGACACACCAAAATCAAATGTCAGGTGGCGACTCTGAAAAGTCCTTTTGAACACAATTTTTGTCACTTTCAAAATTGAAAAACCCTTTCGAGCTTTGCAAATCTTTTTATTTATTTTAAGAGGGTTTAGTGAAGGTTGTGAAAAAAGGGGTATGACACTTGAGAAAGCCAAATTGGAAAAAATCACTCTCTGACCGAGAGGTATTGAGTGGGTAATTAAGAGTTGTTAGCTATAATTCACCTCGACCAATAAAACAAGCATTAAAGTTCATATCTCATTAGGCAAACACCAAGATGATGGTCATAGCCTTAAGCTTTTTACAAAACTTGAAAAACAATAAAAAAATCTCTTAGTTTTATTTCTCGACTTTTCAATTTTTATTTAAATTAGACTTTAAAACAACCCCATTTTGTGGAAGCGTAAATTGATATAGTTAAACACACACACTACAATATATACTCCTAACTCCCATATATAGCACCCTGTGGAATTTGACCCCGACTCTTGTTGGGTACTATAATTGCATTCGACTGTTTCATAACCTTGAATTGAGGTATGAAATTGGATGAGATAAATAAGCAGTGAAAATTCCCATTTATCAGAGAGCGCGTAGCTAGTGGATAATGTAAGTTGGTCTCAGGCTTAATCTCGGTTTGTTGTCGCTGCTGAACTCTTGGAGTTTAACGGTACGCTTCCTTAGAATCTAACTCATAAAGTGCAGTATAACCCCAAGGGGTTGTGGGTTTTTTTCTACCAATTGGGTCTCTCCCTTCACCACCCCCATGGGGATGGTCTACAGGGTTCATAACTACTCCTCTTACTACAGGACGCTTACCTAGCCAACGCTTAGATCCGGCTCTACCCAAACTTTTCTGGTTCACCCCAACATTCCCCACTTGTCCGACTGTTGCTGAGCAGTTTTTGGATATCAAACGGACCTCCCCAGAAGGTAATTTTAATGTGGCCGATTTCCCCTCTTTTGCAATCAGTTTCGCTACAGCACCCGCTGCTCTAGCTAATTGTCCACCCTTTCCAAGTGTGATTTTATTATCAAATTATATTTTTATAATTGTGTCTTAATCTCTGCTATGGATGTGATTTAATTATCTAACAATATTAAGAAAGAGATCAAGTGCTGGGATTACGAACAAGTTGGTAATAAGAAAGCTGGTTGTCCTCTAAAGAAAAAACTAGGTAATCTTTTGGCTTTTGTCTGCTTTGAAACTAGTCTTGTTCATGTTCCTTTAAATTCCTAGTGGTTGGATAGTGGTGTAACTGTTCATTTAACCAATGACTTGCAGGATCTAGTAAGCAGACGGAAGTCAAAAAAGGATGAAGCCGGTGTTGCTGTGGGCAATGGACTCAAAGCAAAAGTAGAGTTTATAGGGACTGCTATTTTAACTTCTAAAAATAATTGAAGTATTTTTTTAGAAATTTTTTTTTTGTATTGTCTATGAGACGGAAATTAGTTTCAGGTTTACTTTTGGACAAAGCTGGTTATTCATTTCAACAAAATAAGTATTATTAAATTTCTTAAAAGAGATCCCGAACAATGTGGTGCAAGCAAATAATGAAGTGCGAATTGATATTAATGACATGGTGGAAGAGACTCAAGAGGAAGTGAACCCGTCTAGTGATCATGTTATTGACATATCGGAATTGGTAGTGCAAAAGGCTAAGACACCATTGCCTTAGCCACCTCCTCTATATCCTAAAAGTCTTGCAAAGAAAAATGGAAAGAATCAATTCAAAAAGTTCATTGACATGATGAAGAGTCTCTCGATAAATGTGCCATTAGTTGAAGACTTGGAGCAAATGCCCGATTATACCAAGTTATGAAGGATTTGGTGACAAAGAAGCGATCGATGAATTTTGAAACTATCAAAGTCACTCATCAAGTGAGTGAAATTGTGCATTCGATGGCTCCTAAATTGGAAGATCTCGGTGCTTTCACAATCCCTTATACTATTGGAAGCGCCGAGTTTTCTAAAGCTCTTTGTGATCTTGGGGAGAGTATCAATTTGATGCCATATTCGGTTTCAAGACCTTGGGAATTGAACAACCAAGACCCACATCTATGAGATTACAAATTGCCGATCGCAAAATTAAGAGACCGTTGGAAGTGATTGAAGATGTATTAGTTCATGTTGATAAGTTCATTCTCCTAGCTTATTTTGTTATTCTTGATTGTGAAGTGGACTATGAGGTGCCGATTATTATTGGAAGACCTTTCCTTGCTACGGGGAAGAGTCTTGTTGATGTGGAATCTGAATAACTCACTTTCCGGGTGAGTGATGAAAAGGTGGTGTTCCACGTGTGCAAATCTATGTGGCAACCAAATAGCAATGAAGTGTGTTCTTTCGTGAACTTGGTGACTGATGTGATTATTGATGATACAAGTGCCATGATTAATGTGAGTGATATGTTAAAGGCTGTCTTGCTCAACTATGATGATGACGAGATGGATGGCTTCATGGAATGTGTGAATTCTTTGCAAGGAATGGGGTCGTACAACTATGCACCTCGGAAACTTTTCTTGGATCTTGAGAATAGAAAAACTCCTCCTATAAAGCCTTCAATTGAAGAGCCTCCTATCTTGGAGTTGAAGTTATTTCCTCCACATCTTAGGTATGAATGTCTTGGCCCTTATTCTACTTTACCGATTATTATTTCCTCTTATTTGACTAACGTGCAGGTTGCCTCTATATTGGCGGTTCCCCACAAGATGAAGAAAGCTATTGGGTGGACTTTGGCAGATATTCGGGGAATAAGCCCCGCGTTTTGCATGCACAAGATTAACTTAGAGTAATGCGCCAAACCATCTATTGAACATCAAAAGAAACTAAATGAAGCTATGCAAGACGTGGTAAAAAAGGAGATCATCAAGTGGTTAGATGCCAGGGTTGTCTACCCTATTTTCGATAGTTCGTGGACTTATCTGGTGCAATGTGTCCCAAAGAAGGGGGGTGTGCAGTGGTCACCAATAACAAGAATAATTTGATTCCCACAAGAATGGTGATCGGGTGGAGAGTGTGTATGGACTATCACAAGCTAAACAAAGTCACGAGGAAAGACCATTTTCCACTCCCCTTCCTTGACCAAATGCTTGATAGGTTGGCCGGTCGTGCTTTATATTTCTTTCTAGATGAATATTCGAGCAACAACCAAATCCTTATCTCCCCGAAAGATCTAGATAAAACAACTTTCACATGTCCCTATGGCACTTTTGCTTTCAAGCGGATGCCATTTGGCTTATGCAATGCACCGGTGACTTTTCAAAGGTGTATGATGGAGATATTTACGGATATGGTAGAGGACTACCTTGAAGTCTTCATGGATGAATTCTTAGTAGTCGGGGATTCCTTTGATGATTTCTTGGAAATTTTGGATAGAGTATTGGCAAGGTGTGAAGAAACGAACTTGGTACTAAATTGGGAGCAATTCCATGTCATGGTCGAGGAAGGTATTGTCCTTGGCCACAAAATTTCAAAGAATGGCTTAGAGGTTGACAAGGCAAAGATAGAGGTGATTTCTAAACTTCCACCTCCAACCTCAGTGAAAGGCGTGTCAATGGGGTTCTACCGACGCTTCATAAAGGATTTTTCTAAAGTGGTGAACCCATTGTGCAAGCTATTAGAGAAAGATGCTAAATTTCAATTCAATGATGATTGCATGAAAGCCTTTGAATTGCTAAATATCAAGTTGACAACCACTCCCATTATCACTGCTCCTAATTGGTGTATTTCTTTTGAGCTCATGTGCGATGCTAGTGATGTAGCGGTTGGAGCATATTTTGGGGCAACGAGCCGACGTGCATCTCGAAGAAGAATGAAATGCCTCGCACTATCATTTTGGAGATTGATATAATTAATGTATGGGGTATTGACTTCATGGGTCCTTTTGTGAGTTCTTGTGGCAACACCTACATCTTGGTCACAGTTTATTACGTGTCTAAATAGGTTGAGGCCGTTGCTCTACCCAAGAATGAAGCGAGAAGTGTGGTGACTTTCTTGAAGAAGAATATTTTCACAAGATTTTGGTACTCCGCGGGCTATCATAAGCGACGGGGGGGGGGGGGGGTGTGTGGCATTTTTGCAACAAGGCTTTTGATAGTTTTCTTGTCAAGTATGGTGTCACTCATAAAGTTACGACTCCCTATCATCCACAAGCTAGAGGTCAAGTGAAAGTCTCAAACCGGGAGATAAAGAGTATCTTGTCCAAAATAGTGAATGCTAACCAGACGGATTGGTCAAAGAAGCTTGATGATGCACTATGGGCTTATCAGACTGCTTTCAAAACTCCTATTGGAAAGTCTCCATACCGTTTGGTGTTTGGAAAATCTTGTCATCTTTTGGTGGAACTTGAACACAAAGCCATGTGAGCTTTAAAAAAATTGAATCTTGATTGGGATGCCGCCGCTAACTTGCTTGTTTCACATTTGAATGAATTGGATGAGTTCCGGTACAATGCATATGCAAGTTCGTCCTTGTACAAAGAGAAGATGAAGTACCTTCATGACAAATACATCCGAAACAAGGATTTCAAGGTGGGCGATCTTGTTTTGTTGTTCAACTCACGATTGAAGATGTTTCCCAAAAAGCTGAAATCTAAATAGAGTGTTCCTTTTGAAATTGTGGATGTGACACATTTTGGTGCATTGGACTTGAAGAACAAAAATGATGAGGTATTCCGAGTCAATGGTCACCGGGTGAAGAATTATTTGGTAAAGGTTGATGATGGGCACGTGGTGGCAGTTATTCATTTCAAATTATGGTAATTTGTGTCGTGCCGCGACGTTAAATCAGGGGCTTCTTGGGAGGCAACCCATGTTTTTTCTTTCTTTTCTTTTCTTCTTTTTTTGATAGGTGTTATTTTTGTACTAACTGGATTTGAAGTGTGTTGCAGAGATGAGTGTACTTTACAGGAACTGTGCCAAAAAAATTGGCTAAGTGTCGAAAGAAGTGCGGACCACATGTGTCTGCACAATTCAGTTTGCTACAACAAAAGGGAACTGTGGCCGCACAATTACAATGCGGACTGCCCAAATTGAAAGGGAAAAATGCAAACTCTCTGAAGTTTGTTCTATCAGAGAATTTGCAAAAATGTGGCCGCACATAAAAAAATATGGTCCACAACAAAACTGCGGTCGCACTGCAAATTCTGCGGGCCAAGATCAACAAGGGCTTCTGAGCCCCTAGGTAACAGAGTGCGGACCGTAGTAGGAATTGTGCGGCTGCACTCAGCCTTTGTCCCTTAGCCAGACTCGTCCTGTATAAATAGTAAACCTAGGGCACTGTTCATTTTTTTCCCTCATTAAGCACTCAAAAATCTAAAACATTGAAATCATATGCTAAATTATCTTCCACATACAATCAACATCTGTGATCACTAATTTTCACAGAGGCAGAGGCAGAGGAAAAAGTACTTTACCCCTCGTCCTCTAAAATATAATCACCAAGAAGGCTACATCGGCCGAGGAAGAAATGCAGAGCCCTCCGAATCCAGTTCTTATGCCCCATCTAGGGAAGCATCGGAGGGCGACTCGGTTCAAGAACAACCGACTGTCAAAGAAAAGCCAACAGGAAGGTATCAACTCTGGGACGAGTCTTCCACATCACATAGCACCTCCGAGGGTTCCGAGAGGTGCCAGTCATGCTTATGAGCCATCCTTCACACCTGTCCCTGAGGCACCAGCGACGACAATTGATGATATTCCAGATGAAGGCCGAGGGGGTGACACTATAGTTGCCGACCTTGAGAGGTTGAAGAAGAAAGAAGGTCTGGGAGGACCGGCTCGTCAGTCTAGCTGCCTTCACTAGCTTCCTTGGGTGGTGGCCGGTGAGATCGCTCACTCTTGAGCGACAGTTCCGACTGAAAGACCTTGACAAGTAAAATCTGGTAGTCTTTAGATAGTTCCGAGAGTGGAAGGGGTGGATGTGGTTCACCCACAGTGTAGTAGACACAAAGGAGTATCTTGTCTGGGAGTTCTACGCTAATGTGGAGCACATAAAGAAAGGGACCAAAGTGACCAAAGTGAGGAATCTGAAGGTGCGGTTTGACCAGCACACATTGAACTCCTACTTAGGTTTTGAGAATGTTGAGCCTACACAGTACTTGGAGAAGCTGGCGATGGGAGATGCAGCTCGCCCATGGCTAGCTGAGATTCTTGCAGCTCCGGGGCCACCACCACCATGGATCAAAGCAGGGGTTCCTATTCAGCGGATTACCCTAAACTTTGAGTTGAAGGGATAGAAGACCTTTGTCTACGGTAGACTAGACCCGTGCCAGAATGAAACAAACCTTTCTATCCTATGGGCAGTTCTAGTCACCTCCATCATGGCTAGATACCCGATCAATGTGGATGTTGTGATGTCGTCCAACATGTCTATGGTTGTCAGGCAAGCTGATACCTTCAACTCGCATCCCAACACCATTACTGAGTATCTTATGGATACATGAGAGGAGCCGAGAGATTTTGACACGAAGGTTTGGGCTAAGAAGCCCTTCTCATGGTATTCTCTGATGGATGCACACAACCCTAAGAGAAAGGGTCAGCTGACTACCACCATAGGCCAGTCTGAAGAGCCATCGGTGGTACCTGCAGAGACAACCGACATGCCATCCACTTCAGCAAAGCCTTCAGCCAATGCAGCAGCCATGCCCCACCTTCAGCCTTAGTGCCTTCCATCTCGGCTTTGAAGACGAATCCTATGCCCTCTGCCTCACTTTCTGCGCTGCGAGTCTCCCAGACACTACCGAGCCTCAACAACTAGATGCAGAAAACTACTGCAAAGCTGTCTGACATAACCAGTCATGTGGCAGCACAGTCATACATTCTGGCACCCCAGATTCCCCTCACAGTTGAAGAAACCTTGAAAAAGCTCTCGGAGAATTAGAACACAATAATGGCCACTCTAGTGCAACATGGGTCAGTAATAAAAGAGCTGGCCAAGGAAGTGAAGAAGATGCGGAAGTCACAGGCCTCCAAGAAGTCAGTGGACAAGCTCCGGCGACAGGTTACCAAGCTTGCAGCAGCCGGAGATATTCCATTTGATATGCTGATTGACCCGCACCACCCATGTCCAGATCCTACAGCACCTACAGCACCAGCTAGCCAGTCTGAGGAGCTAGATATTGCTTTTTACACTGCCGAGGCAGTACGTCAGATGTTCACCAACCCAGCCACTCCCGAAGTTGAGGATGATGAGATCCAATTGGATGAGGCTGAGGTCGGTGCCACAGATCCATAGGGAGTTTTCTTCACTCTCACCCTTCCTTTACTCTTATTTTGTTAAGCATTTGGGACAATGCTTATTTTTATTGTGGGGGGGGGGGTTGGAGTTTATTTTGATATATTTTCTTGATTCTGAGACATTTGGCCTGTAATTAACTTAATACTATTTTCTTCTTCTTTCTCATTATGTATATTCGTTATGCTTTCAATAGTTTTCTGCTTTATAGCTTCTTTATCTTTTTTTTTTGTTTTCTTTTTGAATTAGTAGTTTCTTTTTTATTAAATAACTTATTTTTATGTTTTAGTGGATAATAAGCCTTTGGTTTTCGTAATGCCACGGTTCTTCCAAAGGTAGTTTCTGTGTGAACCGGGTGACTCTTCCCAACAATGGATGACGTGACAACCTTCTTAAGGGATTGAGTCCGTTTTTGGTGTTTAGGTAATAATAGTAGTAGTAATGAATAAAAAGACCTAATTGAGTCATGCTCGAAGAGTTAAACATGCTTCACTTGGTACCAACACATTTAACTACGTGCTTATGGTTAAATAAGTTTTTTTGGAAAGAAATAGCTCTAGTTAGTGACCTTGTGACTCTTGCGTTGACTTAGGCAATCATCGAGTGGTTTAATCGAACCATAGTGATTTTCAATATTGAATACGGTCGTTGTGGGCCCTCGACACTATCCTCTTTAACAATCCAGTTACGTGAGAGGTGAGATATTTTTGTTGCAAGTCCAAGTGCCCGTGCGCATGGTCTAGAACTTTCCCCGAATGTGTTTCAAGGAAAAATCTTAAGTTTTGCTTGGCTTGAGAAGTGATTATAGGCTCTCCCTGACCCGCTTGAATTTTTCCATTTCTCATCAATGTTTTTATCCCTAGTCAACCTATTTGAGCCTTGAATTTTTCTCATTTGATAACCATATTACAAGCCTTTACCCGTTTTGTCGTGACCCTTTCTTGGCACCCCGAGCTTTCCTTAACACTCTTGTGAAATAATTGGCTAAAAATGTAAGTTTGGGGGAGAGACGAGGAATTTGAAAGAGGTATCAAGGCACAAAAAGAGAAAAGAAATGATGAGAAAGAAAGGCAAGAAAAGGAAACAACAAAAAGAAAAATGCAAAAAGAAAGTGAATGATTGGAAGAGTTGAAGGGATTTAAAGAAAAGTAATGATGCAAAGCGTGAAGAATTCAAAGGGGGAGAAAATGAATATCATGATCAAGAAAGAGTGATGTTAAGTTTCTCTAGTTCCCCTAAGGAAAAGAAAATGCATCAAAGAATTTGCAAAGCATGAGCCAAGAACAGAAAATAAAGTGCTTAAAGAAAGATGAACTCGTTCTATCATAGCATATCCAAGCTTAGTCCAAAAGCCTTCATTGCATTCCGAAAAAGCCCTATGTGACTTCAGGACAATTGAGCTTACATTAGTGGAGATCTACATGAGGGGCAAGCCTATGGTACTTAAAGCCGTACTTGTGATATTCTTTTGAGAGAGATGAGTGAACCTTTCGCAAATCTTTGGATTAAGTGCTAAAAGTCTTAAGCGATATAGGCACACAGAGAGTAGAGACAGAGGATTTTGGAATCCACAATGACCTACATGAAAGGGCGAGCTTCCTTGATGAGTAAAGTCAACTCTTGATGCTCAAGTGTCACATTGAAAATATTTGTGCATAAATGTTTAACTTGTTGCCTTGTTGATAATTCATAAGTGGTGTGGGTAATTATTGGTCCCAATTTATGTGTGTACGACTCACCTTTGATTAGCTGAAATGGCCATTAACTTGTGGAAGTGGGAACTAATTTATTTGCTTGAGGACAAACAAAAACTTAAGTTTGGGGGAGTTGATAAGTGGGGATTTTGACTGCTTATTAGAGCCTTTTAGCTTTTGTTTTAGTCCAAAAATGTTTAATTGTGTTCCCGAAAACTGATGCAATGTGCTTAATTGTAGAAATATTGGAAGATGAACTCCCGAGATGAAATCCAACTCAAAAAGGAGTAATCTGAACTGAAGAAAATAAAAGGCTCACAATCTCAAAAGTGCGTACCGCAGAATATCATCTGCAGCTGCAGATGATGAAGGAAAAGCCAGCAGAGTTTGGTGCAAAGTGCGGTCCGCACATGAAATGTGCGGTCGCAAAAGCTGGGCCAGGAGCAAAGTTTAGAGAATATGCATTCCAAGTCCCTCAAAAGTGCGGACCGCACAGGAATTATGCGGCCAAAGAAGAAGTGCTATGCGGCCGTAGATGTAAAAGTACGAACCGCAGAAGAGCAAGATACGGCTGCAGTTGAAAATCTGCGGACCACAGAAAGAGTGCCTTGCAGCTGCAGATCAGAATTATGCGGCCGCATACTTCCAGTCCTGACAAGTTGAAGAAATCTGCGGACCGCGCATGGAATTGTGCGGCCGCAAAACCTCCCTAAGGGCATTTTTGTCCGACATTTCTAGTCCTGTATAAATAGACGAGTTTCACAATTTTAGACCAACTTTTGACATCAGCTGCTACAGTAGCCGTTTCTCTTTACTTTTTAGTATTTTTTCATATTTTGAGCTATTTTAACATAGATTTTATCATTTTAATCTTAAAATATGAGTTTAATTAGCATTTCTTATTCTACTTCAATTCAAGCATGAGTAGCTAGATTTTTACTAGAGTTATGACCCAACCCTAGTGTGTAAACCTTATTGGTGTTTAATTTAATGCTTGTTTATGGTTGGGTGTTTATTGTTTAGCCTTGTTCTTGCTTTAATTTGTGGAATTAATGGTTGCAAATATTAGTTCATGCCTATTTGACTTAGTCTCTACTTGAGAAAGAGAGACTTAGTCTAGGAAAACTTGGCTAACAAGAAATTGTGTCGATCGAGAGATTGATAATCCCAATTTAAGGGTTCAACCTAGAGATAATAACAACCTGACTTGAGCTTTTATCAACCGTTTGTGCAATACCCATTTGGACTTGAAAAAGCTAAATTGGGTAAAATCACTCTCTGGCCGAGAGGTATTGAGTGGGTAATTGAGAGTTGTTAGCTATAATACACCACAACCAATAAAACAAGCATTAAGGTTCATATCCAATTAGGCAAACACCTAGGTGATGGTCATAGCCCTAGGCTTTTTACAAACTTGAAAAACAACGAAAACAATCTCTTAATTTTATTTCTCGACTTTTCAATCTTAGATTTAAATTAGACTTTAAAACAACCTCATTTTGTGGAAGTGTAAATTGAGATATTCAAACACGCACACTATAATATATACTCTTAACTCCCATATGTAGTTCCCTGCGGAATTCGACCCCGACTCTTGTTGGGAACTGTCATTGCATTCAGCCATTTCATAACCTTGAATTGAGGTGTGAAATTGGACGAGATCAATAAGCAGTCAAAATCCCCATTTATCAGAGAGCATACAACTAGCAGATCGTGGAAGTTGGTCTCAGGCTTAATCACAGTTTTCTGTCTCTACTGAATCTACGAATTTTAACAGTATGCTTCCTTAGACTCTAACTCATGATTATGAAATTATATTTGTATAATTGTTTCTAAATCTATGTTATGGCTTAGATTTAATTATCTAACAATATTAAAAAAGAAATCAAGTGCTGGGATTACAAACAAGTAGGTCATAAGAAAGCTGGTTGTCCTCTGAAAAAGAAACCAGATAATCTTTTCGCTTTTGTCTGCTTTGAAACTAGTCTTGTTCATGTTCCTTTAAATTCCTGACGGTTGGATAGTGGTGCAACTCTTCATGTGACCAATGACTTGCAGGATCTAGTAAGCAGACGGAAGTCAAAAGAGGACGAAGCGTGTGTTGTTATGGGCAATGGACTCAAAGCAAAAATAGAGTTTTTAGGGACTGCTATTTTACCTTCTAAAAATAATTGAAGTATTCGTTTAGAAAATACTGTTTTTGTACCATCTATGAGACGAAAGTTAGTTTCAGTTTTACTTTTGGAAAAAGCTGGTTATTCATTTCAACAAAATAGTGGTATTACAAAATTTCCTACAATTTACATGTTGTTGTTGATGCCTTTTTAAGTGATGGTCTATATCGATTGAACATATTGAATGAAATATTTTCTGCAATGCATGTTGAAAATATTTCCCACAAAAGGTTTGCTATGAGTAAAACATCTTACCTATTATGTCATAGACATTTTGGTCATATTTCTAAAGAAAGAATTGAACGATTGGTAAAGGATAATATTTTACCTGTTCTTGATCCAAAAGATTTTGAAACTTGTGTGGATTGTGTTAAGGGTAAAATGACCAAGGTTAAGAGAAAAGGTTCCACTAAGAGCTCCGAACTGCCAGAAATTATTCATACTGATATTAGTGGACCTTATGTACCTACTTTGACCAATCATAAGTATTTTATTACTTTTGTTGATGATTCTTCAAGATAATGTTATATATATCCTTTAAAAGAAAAATTTGAAGCCCTTGATAAGTTTAAAATTTACAAAACTGAAGAGGTCTGACCGTGGTGGTGAGTACTATGGAAAATATGATTAGTCTGGTCAATGTATGAAACCTTCTGTTTTATTCTTGCAAGAATGTGAGATAGTAGCACAATATACCATACCAGGTGTCATGAGTAATGGAAATGGTGAGAAGTATGATGTCAAGGACTAGCCCACCTGAGTCTCTTTTGGGTGAAGCCTTAAAAACAGCTAGTTATATCCTGAATAGAGTTCCTACAAAATCTGTCTTGAAAACTCCCTTTGAACTATGGACAACCCGAAAACCTAGCTTGAATCATTTTCACATTTGGAGATGTCCAGCTGAAGTTTGTATTTATTCACCCATAGAAAAGAAAACTGATCCTAAAACTACCAGTTATTTCTTTATAGGCTATCCTGATCACTCTAAAGGTTTTAGTTTTTTTGTCTTGGGCGTGGCACTAGAATCGTGGAGTCTATTAATGCAAAATTGCTTGAGTATGATGTTTGTGATTGCGATTGTTCATGTGAGAAGAAAGTTGTGTTTAAAGAGAAGGAAGTCATTGTCCTTGTACCTGTTGTACATGAAAAGATGGTAAACCAACCTATTCATGTGGAGGAGAATCAAGGGAACAATGACGTTGATCCTATAGTCCCTGAGAAAATTGAACACAATGAACCACTCCGTAGGTCACAAAGAAAAAGAAGATCTATTATCTATGATGATTTTATTGTATATGTGACTGAAGAACTTAGTGATACTGAGAGTTTATTGGTCCTTTATCGTATGTTGTCAGTAGACATCAAGATATTCCCTTCAAGGTATTAACTTTTTTATCGCCGCTGTCAGTAGAAATTGTAAAATATCTAAACATGTTGGCCCAGGAAAGCATGATTCAACCAAATAATCCTTTCAGAATCTCTTCAATACAGATTAGATCATAAAACACTTATAAGAATAAAATTGCGGTTGCTGTCACCACCTGAGCACTCGTCTCTTTAATTGTGGTTGTTTTGATAGTGGCTATCAAAACAAGTTAGTGGAATTAAAACAATTTAGTTCAACTTTAACGGGTTAAACACGTTCTAATAATTTCGTTATCTAGTATCGAAACGAACATCAGTTCATATGTATAAACTCAAGATTAAACAATGATCTTAATCTTGAGCTATGGTGGCTTTGATACCAATTGTTAGATAATTAAATCACGCAAAGATTAAGATACAATTATACAAATATAACTTCATAATAATGAGTTAGAGTCTAAGGAAGCGTACCGTTAAACTCCACGGGTTCAGCAGTGACAATAAACAACGATTAAGCTTGAGACCAACTTCTACGATCCACTAGCTACACACTCTCACAGTCTAGAGAACTTGACCGATGGGACGTCGACCTTTACCACGTATTCGAAAGGCAGAATACGCTAGGATTTTCTAATATCTAGGGAAAGGGGGGTTTGATTCTATTTATAAAGAGTACCCATCACATGCCAATTGTTATTGAGTCTCACTTATCCACACACATAATATTTAATATTAGGTCTTTTTATTTAGCCATCACTTGGCCCATATCACTATTCTTACAGGCTATAACCAATTAGCACAAGTCCAAATTCCAACATATAGCATATATTGAATACCTTGTGTCAGAGACTTTTTTCACTTGTTTCAAGTTTGAAGACCCTTGGATAAATTTCTAACTTCTCTAATGTGCATATCGTCCTACAAAATCGAGAGAAATGATCATTATTTTTGGCTCGAAACGTTTATAGACAATTAAAAGAATTAAAATGTATACAAATAATAAGACTGTACTCATTTTGAATTTATTAAGTATGCTCGCAGTTGCAGGATTAAGAGAGGGAGACTTGACAATGAAAATTAAAATTCTTCATATTCACATTATACACCCTTCTACCGATCGACATGTTTATGATATTTTTTGTAAGTTGTCTATTCAAATTGGTGTTGTTTTATGCTCCAAATAATGAAACGAATTAGCTTATTAGGGAAGCAACGCAATACAAGAGCTTAAAGAGAAAGTTTTGGTTTTAGCGTTTTATCTTAATGTCACGATCCAAAAACCAACCGTCGTGATGGTGTCTATCGTGGAACTAGGTAAGCCACTACTCAACCATCTCAACACAGTAAAAGCCTTGAAAATTATACAGAAGCAGTTAATATTTAGGAACCCTTTAAAGACAGAAATAAATCCACAACGTAATACAAATCTCTGCCAAAACCAGGGTGTCACTGAGTACATGAGAATCTATACCACGGAACAGTCTACTACAATGTCTAAGGAATAAGAACTGAAATGAAAATAAAGATAATGAAGGAGAGTACTGCGAACGCCCTGCAACTACCTCGATGGTCTCCGAGATCAGCTGCTCAAGTATCAACACCCGCTATGACCAGGAACACCTGGATCTGCACACGAAGTGCAGGGTGTAGCGTGAGTACAACCAACTCAGTGAGTAACAATACTAACTAAAGGACTAAAGATAGTGATGAGATACACAATTAGAGTTCATTTTCAGTAGTTTCAACAAGGAAAAATAGACATGGTTTCGAATCCGGCAATTTGAGTCAAATAAATTTACAGAAGCCAATTTCAGGTAAAAACCGGATATAATACCTCTCAGAAGTTCAAACAGTGATATATGGCAGTTATGTGCAATAACAATGAAAGCAAATATATCCTATCAGGGAAACAATCACTCAGACTTCCAAATATCTCATCACTCGGCACTCAATCCTCGACATTGCACTCAATAGGTACATGTGTTCACTGGGGGTGTACAAACTCCGGAGGGGCTCCTAGAGCCCAAGCGCTATAATATGCACGGATAACTCACGTGCTGTAAGGACAACTCACGTGCTATAGTATCATATCAGGATCCGCACGGACAACTCACGTGCTATAGTATAAATATCTGGATCTGCATGAACAACTCACGTGCTATAGTAACATATCTGAATCTGCACGGACATCACGTGTTATAGTATAAATATCTGGATCCGCACGGATAACTCACGTGCTATGGTATCAATAACTCATAATCAGGCCCGCCGCCTCACTCAGTTATCAACCTCTCTAGTCTCACGGGCTCTCAGTAATCAAGGAAAATCAGCCCAAAATAGAAATGATATAATGTATCAACAAGGAATAACACAGACTGAGGTATAATATGCAAGTAAGACTAAGACTGAGTACAAGTAGCAATAAGCAGGAAGATTCAACAGGTATCACGACCTTTGTGGGTCTCTATAGCACCAACACATAGCCTAAGCATAATTTCTAGCATGATTTACAATCAAATTTCTATAACACATGGAGAGCATGTAGCTGACAACAAGTTATTCAACTTTACAGTTCTAAGGAATGGACCAAGTCACAATTCCCGCGGTGCACGCCCACACGCCCGTCACCTAGCATGTGTGTTACCTCCAAAACATTCACATAACACATAATACGGGGTTTCGTACGCTTAGAACTAGATTTAGTACTGTTACTTACCTCAATCCGAGCCAAACTCTACTACGATACACCCTTGCCTCGCAACTCGGCCTCCGAATGACCCGAATCTATCCACAAGCAGTACAATACAATCAGTACGGGATAAAGGAATCAATTCCACAAGAAAAATATGAAATTATGAATTAAAATCTGAAATCGGCTTCAATTCGGCCCCCGTTTCCACATCTCGAAATCCAACAAAAGTGACAAAACCCGAATACCCATTCGACCACGAGTCTAACAATACTAAATTTGTCAAAATCCGCCATCAAATCGCCACTCAAATTTCAAAAATCAACTCTCCAAATCCCTAGCCTCAAACCCCCAAATTTCACCTCAAATACACACCAACTAGGTGGGAAAATCAATGGGAAACCAAATATATAGAATAAAATGAACACCATGAACTTACCTCACGAATCTCTTCAAAAAACTCTCAAAAATCTCCAAAATCCGAGGTCAAAATGTTAGAAATGTTGAAAATTTCGAACCCTTCGCTTATATAGGTTCTGCACAGTTAAACAGCACCTGCGGGTGCCAAATTCTGCTTATGCGGTCCCTCTTTTGCGGTGGAAACTCCTATTCTACGGGAGTCATTTAACTCCACTGGGCTCGCACCTGCGCTCCAGGTCTCGCACCTGCGAAGGCGCTTCTGCGGCCAACGATCCGCTTCTGCGGAAACCACTAACACCAGCTCCCCAGCTCCTGCGGTTCCTAACCCGCATCTGCGCAATCGTAGGTGCGGAAAACCCCTCGCACGAGTGACCTCTGCTGGACTCTATCAATACCGCACCTACGCTACCCTTTCCGCACTTGCGGCCTAAACCTTAGCAGGTGCAATCGCACTAGCAGAGTCCCAACTTCAGCAGCTTCTCCAATTAAATTCTAAGTCTGTTAACCTCCCGAAATCAACCCGAGGCCCTCGGGACCTCAAAGAAACATACCAAGACGTCCCATAACCTCATATGAACCTAGTCTAACCTTCAAATCACCCCAAGAAACATCAAAAACATGAACGCACCCCAATTAGAGTCTAATGAACTTTGAAACTTCCAAATACTACAAACAACGCCGAAACCTATCAAACCACGTCCGGTTGACCTAAAATTTTACACACAAGTCACAAATGACACCGCGAACCTATCCCAACTTCCGGAAATCCAATCCGACCCCGATATCAAAAAGTCGGGGCCTGGTCAAAATTTTCAAGATTCCAACTTTTGCCATTTCAAGCCTAATCCTAATACGGACCTCCAAATCACAATCCGGACATGCTCCTAAGTCCAAAACCACTCAAACGGAGCTAACGGAACCATCAAAACTCGAATACGGGTTTTTTTTTACACATAAGTCAACATCCGGTGAACCTTTCCAATTTAAGCTTTCAATTGTGAGACTAAGTGTCTCAATTCATTCCAAAATCCTTTCGGACTCGAACCAACTACCCCGATAAGTCATAAAGCAACAGTAAAGCACAGAATAAGCAGAAAGTGGGGGAACGGGGCTACAACTCTCGAAATGACCGGCCGAGTCATTACATCCTCCCCCTCTTAAACAAACGTTCATCCTCAGAAGGGTCTAGAAACATACCTGGAGTCTCAAATAGGTGTGGATATATGCTCTGCATCTCTCAGTCGGTCTCCCAAGTAGCCTCCTCAACTGGCTGACCTCTCTGCTACACCTTCATTGAAGTTATATCATATGACCTCAACTTTTGAACCTGCCGACCGAAAATATCCACCGACTTCACATCATAAGTCAAATCACCATCCAGCTGAACCGTGCTGAAATCCAAAACATGAGATGGATCCCAACATACTTCCGGATCATAGAAACATGAGATAACGGATGCACACCGAAAAACTAGGTGGCAAGGTAAGCTCGTAAACCATTTCCCCAATCTTCCGAAGTACCTCAAACGGCCCAATGTACCGAGGGCTCAACTTCCCTTTCTTTGCAAACCTCGTAACACCCTTCATGGTTGAAACCTTTAGCAGAACCTTCTCCCCAACCATGTAAGCAACATCACGGACCTTCCTGTCGGCATAGCTCTTCTGTCTGGATTTCACCATGCGAAGCCGCTCCTGAATCAATTTAACCTTGTCCAATGCATCCTGAACCAAGTCAGTGCCCAAAATCCTAGACTGCCCCGTCTCGAACCAACCCACTGGATATCTACACCGTCTCCCATACAAAGCCTCATACAGAGCCATCTAGATGCTCGACTAGTAGCTGTTGTTGTAGGCAAACTCCGCGAATGGTAGGAACAGATCTCAAGAACCCCCGAAATTAAATGAGACAAGCGCATAAAATTCCTCCAATATCTGAATAGTGCGCTCGGACTGTCCGTCGATCTGAGGGTGAAATGTTGTGCTCAACTCAACCTGGATGCAACTTTCGATGTACCGCTCTCCAAAACTATGATGTAAGTTGCGTGCCTCAATATGAAATGGTGGACACTGGTACACTGTGAAGGCGGACAATCTCTCGGATGTATATCTCAGCCAATCGCTCCAAAGAAAGGTTGTACCAACTGGAGTGAAGTGTGTGGACTTGGTCAGCCGATCCACAATCACCCAAATAGCATCGAACTTCCTCGAAGTCCTTGGGATCCCAACTAATAAGTCCATGGTGATCCGCTCCCACTTCCACTCTAGAATCTCTATCCTTTGAAGCAATCCACCCGGTCTTTGATGCTCATACTTCACCTGCTGACAGTTAAGGCACCAAGCTACAAACCCTACTATATCTTTCTTCATTCTCCTACATTGATAGTGCTGCCTCAAGTCCTGATACATCTTCGCGGCACCTGGATGAATGGAATACCGCGAGCTGTGGGCCTCCTCAAGGATCAACTCACGTAGCCCATCCACATTGGGCACACATATCCGACCCTGCATCTTCAATACCCCATCATCCCCAATAGTCACATCTCTGGAATCACCATGCTGAACCCTATCCTTAAAGACAAGAAAATGAGGATCATCATACTGGTGCTCTCTGATGCGATCAAATAAGGAAGACTAAGAAACCATACAAGCTAGAACCCAACTGGGCTCCGAATTATCCAATCTCACGAACCGGTTGGCCAAGGCCTGAACATCAACTACAAGAGGTCTCTCACCAACGGGAATAGATATAAGGCTACCCATACTCATTGCCTTTCTACTCAAGGCATCGGCCACCACATGGCCTTCCCAGGATGATACACAATGGTGATATCATAGCCCTTCAGCAGCTCCAACCATCTCCACTGCCTCTAATTTATATCCTCTTATTTGAACAAGTGCTGGACACTCCGATGATCCGTAAAGACCTATACGACACACTATAGAGATAATGCATTCAAATCTTCAATGCATGAACGATGGCAACTAACTCAAAATTTAGAATAAGGTAGTTCTTCTCATGAGGCTTCAGCTGGTGCGAAGCATAAGAAATCACTCTACCCTCCTTCATCAACACACACCCAATACCGATCTGAGAAGCATCACAATATACTAATCCACCTGAATACCCTCACTGGATACCACGTGCCCCAAGAATGCCACTAAACTGAGCCAAAACTCACACTTAGAGAACTTGTCATAAAGTTTCTCCTCCCTCAACCGCTGCAATAAAATCATCAAATGCTGGGCATGCTCCTCCTGGATACGAGAGTACACTAGGATATCATCAATGAACACTATAAAAAACGAGTCAAGATAAGGTTGAAACACACTGTTCATCAGATGCATGAACGTTTCTGGGGTGTTGGTCAGCCCAAAAGACATCACAAGGAACTCATAATGGCCATAACTGGCCCTGAATGCTGTCTTTAGAATATCCGAGTCCTGAATCTTCAAAAGGTGATACCAAGACCTCAAATCAATCTTGGAGAACACCCTCGCTCCCTGAAGCTGGTCAAAAATATCATCAATACGCGGAAAAGGATACTTGTTCTTGATTGTATCCTTGTTCAACTGCCTATAATCAATGCACATCCTCATAGTATCATCCTTCTTCTTCACGAACATAATTGGTGCACCCCAAGGTGACACGTTAGGCCGAATAAACCCCTTATTAAGGAGTTCCTGAAGTTGTTCCTTCAGTTCCTTCAACTCACCTGGTGCCATACGATATGGAAAAATAGAAATGGGCTGAGTGACCGGTACCAGATCAATACCAAAGTCAATATCCATATTGGGTGGCATGCCTAACAGATCTGCAGGAAATACATCTGGAAACTCCCGCACCATCAAAACAGAATCAATAGGGGGAGCGTCAACACTAACATCCCTCACAAAGTCCACATAAGATAAACAAACTTTCCCAATCATCCACTGGGCCTTCAAATATGAAATCACTCTACTGGGAACATAGTCTATAGAACCGCTCCACTCAATCCTCGGCAACCCCGGAATCGCCAACATCACGGTCTTAGAGTGACAATCTAGAATAACATGCATGGACACAACCAATCCATACCCAAGATCACGTCAAAATCAGCCATACTAAGTAATAAGAGATCAACTCTAGTATCCACACTCCCAATAGTCACTACACACGATCGATATACATGGTTCACAATAATAGTATTGCCCACTAGAGTAGAGACATTAATCGATGAAACTAAGGACTCGTGGGGCATATCTAGATAATGAGAAAAATATGATGAGACATACGAATAAGTGGAACCAGGGTCAAATAATACAGAGGCATCCCTGTGGAAAACTGAGACAATACTTATGATCACTGAATTTGAAGTAATGACATCTGGTTTGGCAGGAAGAGCATATAATCGGGCCCGACCTCCATCTGATCGGCCTCCCCCTATAGGAAACCTCTACCTGACCAAGCCCCACCCCAAGCTGGCTGAGTGGGTGGTGTAGCTACTGGTGCTGGTGCCATCGGCCGAGAACCCTGCTGTGGAGTCCCACTCAACAACCTAGGGCAATCTCTCTTGATATGACTAAAATCTCCACACTCGAAACAACCCTTCTTCTGACGGAACTACTGTTCATGATACCCCGAGGAACTACACGTAGAAACCTGAGCGAACGTGGCATGGTGAGAACCCTGCGCTGGTAGTGCACTGAATGAAGACTGGCCTGAGCGAGCACTATAAGAACCGTGGCTAACTGATGCACCACGATGAGCTGGTTGGGCCGTCTGAGAATGCCTATAAGGACGACCCCTGCCGTGGTGGAATTGAACCCCGGAAAGAGCACCACTAAAACCACCCGAACCATAGGCCTCATGGCCTCCCTCTTTACCCGCCCCTGGCTGCGGACCATCTCTAAATGCTGAGAAATGTCGACCACCTCATCAAAAGTAGCATCGGATACCCTCTCTCGACTCATAAGCAACCGCAGCTGATATGTGAGGCCGTTAATGAACCTCCCAATACTCTCCCTGTCAGTGGGAACCATCCAAATTACATGACGGGCCAACTTAGAAAACCTCATCTCGTACTGCGTCACAGATATATCATCTTGAGGTAACTACTCAAATTTCCTGCGTAACTCCTCTCTGCAAGACTGCGGCACAAACTTCTCCAAGAAGAGTGCGGAGAACTCCTGCCAAGTAAGTGTTGCTGCACCAACCGACCTGTGCCGCTCATAAGCCTCCCACCATCTGAAAGCAGCCCTACAGAACTGAAAAGTAGTGAACGAGACCCCACTAGTCTCCAGAATACCCCATGTCCGAAGCAACCGCTCGCACTTATCCATAAAGCTCTGAGCATCCTCTAACTTAGCACCGCTAAAATATGGAGTTAGAAGTCTCTCAAATCTCTCAAGTCTCTTCTTCTCATCATCAGCCATAATGGGGACCATCAGGGCCTGATCAGCTTCAGCCGGTTGGAGTGGTAGTTCCCCCAGTGTTTGGAGTCCATGCATCACCTGCTCTAGTGTGTGGGCGACGGGAGTCTGGGTACCTCCCACCGCCTGAGAAGTGGTTTCTACGGCCGGAACAGAGACCGCTTGAGCAAGACTGGTACAGACGGTCAAAATCTGAATTAAGGCATCCTGAAGGCCTAGAATCACAATAGGCATAGCTGGTGCCTGAGCTGGCCCCACTGGCTCAACCGTATCTGGTACCTGGTCCTGAGCTGGAGCAACTGGTGGGGTCTGCAGGTGTACGAGCTGTGCCTCTGCCCCTATCGTGACCTCGGCCTCTCGCGGCCCTAGCTGGTGGTACTGGTGGCCGTCCACCCTGCCCAGTAGTACGTGTCCTCACCATCTATGAGAGAATAGAATAACATAAGTTTAGTTACCAGAATCAACAGATTCGCACGACAAGAATTAAAAAATGTGAAGTTTCCTAAGGGTTCGGTAGCCTCTTGAAGATAAGTACAAACATCACTGTACCGATCCGCAAGACTCTACTAAACCTGCTCATGACTCGTGAGACCTATGTAACCTAGGCTCTGATACCAACTTGTCACGACCCAAAAACCAACCATCGTGATGGCGCCTATCGTGGAACTAGGCAAGACACTACTCAACCATCTCAACATAGTAAAATCCTTGAAAATTATACAGAAGCAGTTAATATTTAGGAAAATCCTTTAAAGACAGAAATAAATCCACAACGTAATACTAATCTCTCAAATACCTGGGGAGTCACCGAGTACATGAGCATCTATAGTAGGGAACAGTCTACTACAATGTCAAAGGAATAAGAACTGAAATGCAAATAAATATAATGAAGGAGAGTCAAGGCCTACAATTCCTTGTAGCTACCTCGATAGACTCCGAGATCAGCTGCTCAACTATCAAACACCCGCTATGACCAGGAACACCTGGATCTGCACACAAAGTGCAGGGTGTAGCGTGAGTACAACCAACTCAGTAAGTAACAATACTAAATAAAGGACTGAAGATAGTGATGATCTACACAATTATATTTTATTTTCAGTAGTTTCAACAAGGAAAAATATACATGCTTTCGAATCCGGCAATTTGAGTAAAATCAGTTTATAAAAGCTAAGTTCAGGTAAAAATCGGAGATAATATCTCTCAGAAGTTCAAGAATGATATATGGCAGTGATGTGCAACAACGATGAAAGCAAATACAGCCCCTCAGGGAAACAATAGCTCATCACTCGGCACTCAAACCTCAATAGGTACATGCACTCACTGGGGGGTACAGACTTCGGAGGGGCTCCTACAGCCCAAACGCTATAATCCGCATCGACAACTCACGTGCTGCATGGACAACTAACGTGCTATAGTATCATATCAGGATCCGCACGAACAACTCACATGCTACAGTATCATATCAGAATACGCACGGACAACTCACATGCTACAGTAAAAAAATATCTGGATCCGCACGGATAACTCACGTGCTACAGTATCATATTCGAGTCCACACGGACAACTCACGTGCTACAGTATAAATATCTGGATCCACACGGACAAGTCACGTGCTATGGTATCAATACCTCACAATCAGACCCTCGGCCTCACTCAATCATCAACCTCTCCAGTCTCACGGGCTCTCAGTAATTAAGGAAAATCAGCCCAAAACAGAAATGATATAATGTATCAACAAGGAATAATAGAGACTGAGGTATAATATGCAAGTAAGACTACAATTGAGTACAAGTAGCAATAAGCAGGAAGATTCAACAGGTATCACGACCTCTGTGGGTCTCTACAACACCAACACATAGACTAAGCATGATTTCTAGCATGATTTACAGTCAAATTTCTATAACACATGGAGAACATATAGCTGGAAACAAGTTATTTAAGTTTACAGTTCTACGGAATGGACCAAGTCACAATTCCCATGGTGCACTCCCACATGCCCGTCATCTAGCATGTGTGTCACTTCCAAAACAATCACATAACACATAATTCGGGATTTCACACTCTCAGAACCAGATTTAGAACTGTTACTTACCTCAATCCGATCCAAACTCTACTCCAATACACCTTTTCCTCGTAACGCGGCCTCCGAATGACCCGAATCTAGCCACAAGCAGTACAATACAATCAATACGGGCTAAAAGAATCAATCCCAAAAGAAAAATATGAAATTATGAAATAAAATTCGATATCGGCTTCAAGCCGGCCCTGGGACCCACATCTTGAAATTAAAAAAAAAGTCACAAAACCCGAATGCCCATTCGACCACGAGTCTAACCATACCAAACTTGTCAAAATCCGACATCAAATCGCCACTCAAACCCCCAAAATCAACCCTCCAAATCCCTAGCCTCAAACCCCCAAATTTCACCTCAAAAACACACCAACTAGGTGGGAAAATCAATGGCAAAACCATATATATTGAATAAAAATGAACACTAGGAAATTACCTTAAGAATTACTTCAAAAACCCTTTGAAAAATCTCCAAAATCCGAGCTCAAAATGTTAGAAATGGTGAAAATTTTTAACCCTTCGCTTATATAGGTTCTGCTCAGTTAGACTGCACCTGCGGTGCCAAAATCCTCTTTTGCGGTCCCGCTTTTGCAGTGGAAACTCCGCTTCTATAGAATTCACTTAACTCCCCTAGGATCGGACCTGTGCTCCAGGTCTCGCACCTGCAGAGGCACTTCTGTGGCCAACAATTCGCTTCTGCGGAAACCACTAATCCCAGCTCCCCCGCTCATGCGACGCCTAACCTGCATCTGCGCAATCGGAGGTGCGGACAACCCCTCACACCTGCGACCTCTGCTAGCCTCCATCAATTTTGCACCTGCACTCCACCTGGCGCACCTGCGGCCTAAACCCTCGCAGGTGTGATAACACTAGCAGAGTCCAAATTTCAGCAGCTTCTCCAATTAAATTCTAAGTCTGTTAACCTCCCGAAATCAACCCGAGGCCCCCGAGACCTCAACCAAACATACCAACACATCCCATAACCTCATACGAACCTAGTCGAATCTTCAAATCACCTCAAACAATATCAAAAACATGAATCACACCCCAATTTAAGCCTAATGAACTTTATAACTTCCAAATTCTACAAACGATGCCGAAACCTATCAAACCACGTCCGATTGACCTCAAATTTTACACACAAGTGAAAAATGACACTGTGAACCTACTCCAACTTCCGGAAATCCAATTCGACCCCGATACCAAAAAGTCTTCCCCCGGTCAAACTTTTCAAAATTTCAACTTTTGTCATTTCAAGCCTAATCCTACACTTAACGGAGCTAACAAAACCATCAAAACTTGAATCTGAGGTTGTTTATACATAAGTCAACATCCGATCAAATTTTCCAATTTAAGCTTTCAATTGTGAGACTAAGTGTCTCAATTCATTTTGAAATCCTTCCGGACCTGAACCAACTACCCCGATAAGTCATAAAACAATAGTAAAGCACATGATGAGCAGAAAATGGGGGAATGGGGCTACAAGTCTCGAAACGGCCGGTCGGGTCGTTACACTTAATGTATGGATGTGATTATTTGGTTGAAAGGTGGATACATGGCGGATTCAGTGCTTATCAACAACAACAATATATCCAGTATAGCACGACAAGTGAGGTCTGAGGAGGGTAATGTATACGCAAATCTTACCCCTATGCTATGAAAGTAGAGAAATTGTTTTCGATAGACCTTCGCCTTAAGAAATACATAATCACAACAAATAAGATAGGATACATGACAAAGGAGAATCCATATAAAGAGAAACAATAATCATAGTCAGATAAAAAGATAACTGAAGTAAAAGAAACAACAAGTAGTGTTATAAATCTAAGAAATTGAAATACGAGAAATCACTAGTACCACACGACTGCCTAACCTACTACTTAATCCTCAATCTTCGCACATTCCCTCCTATATATCAAGGTCATGTCTTCGGCAAGCTGAAGATGTAACATGTCCTGCTTAATCAAATCTTTTCAATATTTTTTCGGCCTACCTCTACTTCTTTTAACCTCACCATAGGCAACCTCTCATACTTGATCACTAGGGAAATATCTGTGTATCTTCTCCTTATATATCTGAACCTTCTTAGTCATGCTTCGACACCAAATTGATTGAGAATAAATTTTTACGTAAAACTCACAAAACAAACATTAAATTTGAATCCATAATTGTAAAAGTATAATTAGTCCAATGCTAAAAATTTAAAGGTCGAGCTTATTAAGTAGGGTGTACATGGATCAAGTTGGTTTGGTTTTTATCAAAATCAAACCAAACCAATTATATCGATTTAGATTGGTTCAATTTGCCAGGTTATTTATTATATGAATATTATTTCAATCGCACCTTGTTAAATTTTTTATAAATAAATATATGTTTACTAAAAATTAAAAAAATTGACAAATATATGATGTATTAAAATATTTTTATGGAAGAATTTCCTTAGTAACACATAAAAGTTATTTTCAGTCTTTTGATAATAATTATACGTTAATGTACACTTTCAAGGTTAACCGAATTTAATAATTAAACATAAAAATAAATATGAACCTATATAATGATATTTTCTATTTAATTATAAATTATCGCAATACCATTTCAAAATCGAAAAAGATATAAGAATTTAATAGATCTTGACATATGAATATAAAAGAATAAAGAGATTGTCCCATTTCACCAACACTTGATAAAAAAAGTGATTATACAACCCATTATTTAAAATTAATAAATATGAAGCACTTATATTTAACTAAATATTATATCCCATAAGAGAATCGCAAATATTTCTAGACATTTTTAAAAGAAAATTCTATAAAAAGTTTTTAAAGTATACATAAAAACTATTTATTTATATGTCGATTTGGTTCGGATTTTTTTACTCATTACCAAACCTAATCGGGTTTTTAATCGGTTTGATTTGACTTTTCGATTTGATTAGCACACCCCTACAAGTATTAAGTTAAAATTTTGTATCCGGTTAGGATAATGTCAGTCCTTCCCCAATCAAGAAAAGAAGGAAATTTTTTTTTAGATTTTTCCTCGCTCTAGTTCAGAATTGACGTTCTGGACTATATATCTTTCTTTCTTCCTTAAATTTTCTTGTTTTAAAGTTTTCATACTTGATATGACACCTAAAAAAAACAACTGTACTTTTTTTGTTAAAGTATGTTATTTATTAGATATAATTTTTCATCATTATACAAAGTCCAGTTTTTCTAGGTTTATTTTACCATAACCTCTACGAATGTAAGAATCAAAGTAAATTTTAATGGACTCTCAAATAGTAATAGGTTTACATAAATTGAGACGCAGAAGTATAAGACAACAAGAAATCCTCGTTAATAGCATAGTATCCTATCCCCCCCCCCCCATTATGATATAAGCATGTGAGAGTCACATGAGTAGTTAGTTAGTTAAGAAGGTAGTTAGTTTGTTGTAAGTAAGTTAAGGGTGTTTTAGTCTTTTTAGCTTTTACTTCTTCTTCTAGTATATATCGACTGTATATGGCAGTGGAGAGGAAGCTTGCTCATTTTCTCAATAATAGAACATTGTTCTAGAATTTTCCTCCATTAACCACCTCAAACAATTCTCACAATTTGACATGGTATCAAAACGACATGCCTGGATCGCACCGCATTGATTTCTAATTTTAATTTCTGAATCATTTCTGATTTCTCAACTACTCGAAGCTCGATTGCAATTTGACAAAATCGTCGATGTCAGACGTAGATTCATCCATCGTGGAAACTATGTCGATAAATCACAATCATCCTCTATATGTTGGTCCTTCCGACACTCTTAGCTCAATTGTAGTTCTTGTTAAGCTTACAGGCTAAGAGAACTACGGGTTATGGAGTAGGTCGATGCGGATCGCTCTGTTGGGGAAGGAGAAGCTAGGTTTTGTTACTGTAACATGCAAAAGGGATGCGTATGAAGGAGAGTTACTGGAACAGTGGGAAACATGTAACACCATTGTTCTATCATGGATTATGAACAATGTAGCACCTGAACTTTTAGGTGGAGTTGTGTATGCATCGGATGCGCACCTAGTTTGGGAGGATTTGCACGAAAGGTTCAACTAGTTCTGTCCCCCTACATTTTTGAAATTGAAGGAACTTGGGCATGCGTATGATGTTTTGGTTCCATTCCCAAATTGTTGTGAAAAGTCGAAGGATCATGCAGAGCATTTGCATCAACAAAGAGTTATGCAGTTTTTATTTGGATTAAATGATTCATATGATCAATCAAGGAGGCAAATTATCATGAAAACCATTTCTCCTTCTCTCAACCAGGACTATGCAATGATTATTCAAGATGAAAGCCAACATACAATTGGTGTAAACATGATAACTGATAAGGCGGAACCCCTATCTATGCAAGCAGGAAGAGGAAGGGGAAGAAAGCAACTCCTTCTATGTGAATCATGTCATTTAAAGGGACATGCTAAAGATAATTATTACAAGATTATACGTTATCCTACTGATTTTGTTCCAAACAGAAGATATGGTGAATGTGTGAAGAATGAAGGAGGTTGGCAGCAAAACGATAATGTTAATACAGGAGGTTGGCAACAAAACTCTAATGCTGGAAAACCATGATGATGGAATACAGCTGGTAAGCAAGGTGGTTGGAGAAGAGAGTCCATGGCAATGATCAATAATTCATATTTTTGTTCATCATGTGTTCAAGGCAATGGAGATAATTCCTTCAAAGCTACTGAAGCAAGTGAAACCAAGGGATACCACTACTTCACAGATGACCAATACAATCATATATTGTACCTGCTGAGCAAAGAACCTGGAGAACACCATGCCAACATGGCAAGTACAGGTACAGGGATAATAAGCTACCTAATGACAAGTTATACACAAAAACAAAAGAACAAGGAATGGATTATAGACTCAGGTGTCACCCATCATATTACCTCTGATATAGAACTATTAAAAGATACTAAATGTAAAGGGAAGACAGACAAGGATAGAGTACATCTTCCTACTGGAGAAAAGGCTGACATTACTCATACTGGTAGTACAACCTTGTTAGATAGGAGTACAATCACAGATGTGTTTTATGTCCCAAACTTCAAGTTTAACCTATTATCAATGGCAAAGCTAACTAGGGAGCTGAATTGTAATGCCAATTTATTTCCTAATTTTTGTGTGTTTAAGGACCTTTGGAATGGCAAGGTGAATGGGATTGTTAGAGAAAGAGAGGGTCTATATCTACTCAAGGGTGATCATTGTGGAAGACTAGCTAGTAGAATAAGGACTTTCAACGTTGTGAGCAGGATGACTCAAGGTTCTTGTGGCCTGTGGCACAAGAGGCTAGGACATCCTTCCTTATCAGTGACGAAACATATAGTAGGTATACATAATAAAGTTAGCAGTATGCTGCAAGATATTTTCCATGTATGCCCTTTGGCAAAACAAACTAGACTAAAATTTCCATTAAGTGATTCTAGAGCAGATACACTGTTTCATCTTGTGCACATGGACTTATGGGGACCTTATAAATTGCTACCTTTGACAGAAAACAGTATTTTTTGACAATAGTGGATGACCATTCTAGATATATGTCATGCACCAAATTCTCCCTCCATGAATTGTCGTGACGGCACCTAGTCTCTATGACTAGGTAAGCCTAACACTTGTAGAAATAAAGTGAAAGCATGAACATTAACAATTTACAATAACAATAATCTAAATAGGCAACTGAATCCTGCTCATCATATACAATTAACCACTCACAACATATATATAACACTTCCTAAGACCCGGAACACCGTAAGTCACAAGCTGCTAAGAAGTCTTAACCGCTCTATACATCATTTTCTATAGAAATAAAGGAAGAACGAACATATGGGGATAGAAGGGGACTCCGAGGATCTGCGGGCGCGAGCAGATGAACCTTGAAGTCTCCGACAGCAGCTACAACGCCTAATAACGAGGTTGGTGATATGAACCTGGATCTGCTGGCGCGAGCACATGAAAAACATGTGCAGAAAAGGGCGTGAGTACACTACAATGTTACCCAATAAGTGCCAAGCCTAACCTCGACCGAGTGGTGACGAGGTCAGGTCAGGGCCCTACTGGTATATATAATAATAAAACAAGGCAAGAATAATATGTCGCAGTAAAATAAAGACTAAAATTTAACAAGGAAGAACGCATAGAAGGTAACAGCTCAGTACACAACGAATCAACAAGGGATCTCCCGAGATACTGCCTCCTAGTCCCAAACATAAATGTGTAGGGGGATCTCCTGGAATACCGTTCCGTAGTCCCAAAGTAAATATGCAAGACAGAGGGGATCTCCCGGAATACCATTCCGTTGTCCCAAAGTAAATATGCAAGACATGGGGATCTCCCGGAATAGCTTTCGTAGTCCCAAAGTAAATATGAAGAACAGGGGGATCTCCCGAAATACCGTTGCGTAGTCCCAAAGTAAATATGCAGCCCAAACAATAGAATTTGATAATTACAAATCGAAATCCTACAATTCATCCTAAGCACAAGTTAAGAAAGAAACAAGTAAATTCACTAAACATGCTGCACGTAGTTCAGATAAACAGTTAAGGCAAGTAGGCATGCTATTCTAGTCTAACAGGGTAATACACATGCTGATAAAATTCAGATCAGAAGGAAAACATGTTATTACTTAGTAGAAATCGGGTTTTTACAATAATTAGCCCGTGTACGTACTGGTCACCTCACATACACGACGCTTATTTATCAAACAGTACCAATCCTAAGGGGAGTTCCCCACACAAGGTTAGGCAAGCCACTTACCTCGAACCAAGCTCAAATCAATCCGAAACAATGCTCTTTTCACGGAAATCCAACTCTGAATGGACCAAATCTAGCCAAAAATCAAGTACATAACATAAATACAACTACAAGGAACTAATCTAGCTACTCAAATCAAAGCTAAAACAAGAAATTAGAAATTCGCCCCAAAACACTCATCGGGCCCACGTCTTGGAATCGGGTAAAAGTAACAAACTATTAACAATAATTCACTCACGAGTCTAACCATACCAAATTTACTCAAATCCAACACCAAAATCTCGATCAAAACCCCAAAATTCTGCCTAAGGACTTTTCTCAAATTTTCCCAGTTTTCACCCCAAATCACTAATTTAATGATAGAATTAAGGACATAATCATGGGAATTAACCAAAATAGGTAAGAATCACTTACCCCAAACACCCACGCAAGAATCTCTCCGAAAATCGCTCTCTACCGAGCTACCAATTCAATTGTGTGATATGAACTCAAAACCCTCGATTTGAACTTTTAAATCTCCCTAGATGCTCCCTTCTTCGCAAATACAGAATACCAATCGCGTTCGCGAAGAGAAAATTTACTCTTGCCCAGAAATTCTACATCGGGAACGCGATGTCCTAGTCACGAACGTAAAGGCCTCACAACTCAACCATGCGTGAACACGTAGGCATAAGGGCCTAGGGACCCAGCAACCAATCCCTTCTACGCGAACACGGGACACTCTTCGCGAACGCGTAGGCATATGATCTCAGAACTTCGCGAATGCGGGACTGACATCACGAACGCGAAGCATAAAATTCCTACCTGCCCAGATCCTCTTCGCGATCGCTTAACACCCCTCGCGAACGCGAAGAAGGAAACCATCAACTGAAGAACACCAGAATCTGTTATCTCCCAAAGTCCAAAGATGACCAGTTGAGCATCTGAAACACACCCGAGGGCCTCGGGACCTCAACCAAACATACCAACAAGTCATATAAATCCATGCGAACTTAGTCAAACCTTATCACTCAAAACAACATCAAAACACCAATTTACACCCGGGCGCAAGCTTAAGGAACTTCTAAACTTCCGAATTCCACAAACGACGTCGAAACCTACCAAACCGCGTCCGATTGACCTCAAATTTTACACACAAGTAAATAATGACACCATGAACCTACTCTAACTTCTGGAAATCCAATCTGACCCCAATATCATAATTTTCACTGTCGGCCACAATTGCCAAAATTCTAACTTTCACCAATTCAAGCCTAATTCTACTACGGACCTCCAAATCACACTTCGGACGCACTTCTAAGTCCAAAATCACCTAATAGAGATAACAGAACCATCAAAATTTGAATTCGAGGTTGTTTACACATAAGTCGACATCCGATTGACTTTCCTAACTTAAGCTTTCGATTAAGAGACTAAGTGTCTCAATCTACTCCGAAACCATTCCGGACCCGAACCAACCAACTGGGTAAAACATAACACAGCTGTAAAGCACAAAAGAAAAAAATGGGGGAAACGGGGCTATAAATCTCGAAACAACCGGCCGAGTCATTACAATATACATGGGTATATTTTCTGCAGTTAAAGTCTGAAGCCATAGTAGCAATAAAAAAATTCTTGGCCATGGTTAAAAATCAATTTGGCATTGTGGTTAAGGTGATAAGGTCATATAATGAGAGAGAATTCTTCAACAAGCAATGTGCAGAATTGTTGAATGCTCTGGGTATTATCCATCAAAGTGGATTCCCCTATACTCCACAGCAGAATGGCATAGTGGAGAGGAAGCATAGGCACATACTTGATACTGCAAGAGCCTTAAGGTTTCAGGGCTCAATTCCAATCAAATACTAGGGAATGTGTGTTTGTCTATTTGATCAATAGACTACCATCCAATGTCCTAGGGGGCAAGACTCCATATAAGGTATTGTATTACAAGAAACCTAGTCTTGCACATCTTAGAGTTCTAGGATGTCTTTGCTATGCTACAAATGTAGTTAAAATAGATAAGTTTGAAGAAAGGGTCAGAACAACTGTTCTTATGGGGTATTCTGAGACTCAGAAATGCTATATTTTATTTGATTTACTTACAAAGAAATTTTTCACAAGGATGTTGTTTTTAGAGAATCTGAGTTCCCATTTTCTAAGGAGAATAAGAACAACTCAGTCAGTCAGGAGTGTGGAGGACAATTGAATCTACTATTGTTCTCTCCTTTACATACTAATGCTTTGCAGGAAACAAGCACTTTAAACTCCATGGAGGAAGAAGTAACTTTGCAGGACAATAGACAAAGTACATTGCAGGAAAGCTCAGACTCAGGCTCATTAAATCTGCAGGAAATGGATGTTGCCGGAATTTCTAAGAATGCACATGAGAGATCAACTACAATTGAGGACCAGCAAGAAAATACAAATGAACGACAGGAAGGTGGAAATGCAACAAGCTCAAGACCAGACAGAAAATCTACAAGGAAGGTCAAAGAACCAATATGGATGAAAGATTATGTGACAACCAAAAGAAACATAAATTGCAACTATCCTCTTTCAAATTACTTGACCTATGATCAAACCAAATCAAGCTACCAATGTTATCTATCAAAATTCTCCCAACTGACTAAACCACAGACATTCAAGGAGGCTGTGAAGGATAATAGGTGGATAGAAGCAATGAAACAAGAGGTGAAGGCATTAGAAGACAACAACACATGGAAAGTGGTAGACTTACCAGAAGGGAAGAATGTTGTTGGATCAAAGTGGATGTATAAAATAAAGTTCAAGGAAGATGGAGATATAGAAAGATTCAAGGCCAGATTGGTTGCAAAAGGATACAGTCAAAGGGAAGGCTTGGACTACCATGACACCTTTTCACTAGTGGCAAAAATGGTCACTATGATGTCTGTCATTGTATTAGCTGCTTCAAGAGGTTAGGAATTATACCAGATGGATGTTTATAATGCTTTTTTTGCAGGGAGATCTATATAAAGAGGTGTATATGGAGATACCTGAAAGCTTCAAGGCAATGGAATATTAAGCTAACTAAGGCTTTATTGGGGGTTGGTTTTGTACAAAGCCATCATTATTACTCATTGTTCACACTAAGGAGTCAAGAAGGCATAGTGATCATTTCATGACACAAATTTCCCTCCGTTGGGTATCGTGATGGAACCTAGTCTTAGGGATTAGGTAAGTCTAACATTTCCACTGAACAACAACAATAATAAAAAAAATTTAAAAATTTCCAAATTGAATCCTTGACAGAGTTTACAATTTCCCGAAATTCGGTAAACACAAGTCATAAGCTCTACGAAATATTTCTATCAAATCCAAATACAATTGTCTAGTAATAAGTAAGTTGAATAGAAATAAAACAGGAAGGTGACTTCGAAGCCTGCGAACGCAGCAACAAGTTACCTTGAGTCTCCTCAGCAACGATCTGCGCAGCTACCAACAACAATATCCTGAAGTTGCACACAAAAATATGCAGAAGTGTAGTATGAGCACACCACAACGGTGCCCAGTAAGTATCAAGACTAACCTCTGTGAAGTAGTGACGAGGACTAATCAAGACACCACCGGTCTAATAGGTAAAAAGTCATATATGCATAAATGACCGAACCAAAATATCTATCTAAAGATTTCTCAATGCAATAACGATACGATCAAATAATACGAAATAAAATTCAATAATCACGATCAACGGACAACATAATAGAAATACGCAAAGAGAATGGAAAGGATGCAATCCAAATGGCGGGAATTACAACCCAACAAAAATACAAGCAACTCAGCACTGCATCAATTTATTCACGTCAGGCCTTAGCCAATAACTCAATAAAACTGGTCAAACCTTCGAGTGAAAACCTTTAAATCGTGAGTTCATTTTGAAAACTTTAAAGATATAATCATTTCGGAATAGAGAAATTTCTTCTTTGAAACATACTTTCTCTGAATTTATATTTATATATTTTTATAAAGAGAAACCTTTATAACATGGTCTCTTTAAATACGTGGTGTTCAAATATACTTTCCCAAATACTGCTCTTTCAAGTATCATCAAAATACGTGATGTTCAAAATACATTTTCCAAGTACTTCTCTTTCAAATATCATCAAAATACGTGATGTTCAAAATATATTTTCCCAAGTACTGCTCTTTCAAATATCATCAAAATACGTGATGTTCAAAATATATTTTCCCAAGTATTGCTCTTTCAAATATCATTATTCTGCAAGACAAATGCTTTTCAAATATACTTTTTAATATATATATATTTATATCTTTCGATCCAATTCTCCTCAATCATAAAACTACCGGAACTCAGCCCGCAACTCAGAATTTGTCATGCAATGCAGTACAGGGGGAAAGCTCTAAGATCTCTGTCCGTAGTCCCAATTTAAATATGCGATGCAGTACAGGGGGAAAGCTCTCGGATCTCTGTCCGTAGTCCCAATTTAAATATGCGATGCAGTACAGGGGGAAAGCTCCCGGATCTCTGTCCATAGTCCCAATTTAAATATGCGATGCAGTACAGGGGGAAAGCTCCCGGATCTCTGTCCGTAGTCCCAATTTAAATATGTGATGCAGTACAGGGGGAAAGCTCCCGGATCTCTGTCCGTAGTCCCAATTTAAATATGTGATGCAGTACAGGGGGAAAGCTCCCGGATCTCTGTCCGTAGTCCCAATTTAAATATGCGATGCAGTACAGGGGGAAAGCTCTCGGATCTCTGTCCGTAGTCCCAATTTAAATATGCGATGCAGTACAGGGGGAAAGCTCCCGGATCTCTGTCCGTAGTCCCAATTTAAATATGCAGTGCAGTACAGGGGGAAAGCTCCCGGATCTCCATTCATAGTCCCAATTTAAATATGTGATGCAGTACAGGGGGAAAGCTCCCGGATCTCTGTCCGTAGTCCCAATTTAAATATGCAGTGCAGTACAGGGGGAAAGCTCCCGGATCTCTGTCCGTAGTCCCAATTTAAATATGCAATGCAACCACTGAGGAAAACAACCAGAATGCGACAGGAACAACATAAATTGCCACAACCGGCGGGAAAGCAAACAAGGCCGAATACAAAGTGCGATGAGCAAATCAATACAAAGACTTAAATCACAAAAGTGGTAACAACTAGATCATAAGAAGTGGCCACTGAGAGGAATTCCAAGCACAAAGAGGGAACTTCATAACGAGGGGAAAACAAGGCAATTATGGCAACTGTTCTACATATTCAAGTTCACAACCAAGAAACCAAATCATCCCGGCAAGGGAATCAGCTATAACCAATCTCACTTAGACAATTAGCTTCACCGAATAAACTCAGTTTGAACAAATGCTCAGTAAATAGGCAACGTCAAAGAATACCATCAACACGAGCGGTCATCAATTAAACTCATGTAGTACGTAAGAGGAAAAATCATTTAAGTCACAAGGACGACTCACGGGCATGCTTGACCAACATATAGATATTCCAATTTCTTGCTAGACATTTATAGAGAGAGATTATACTAGTTCTAGTCACATAGGCAGCGTATGAAGGAAGACATAGCATGGCGGTAGGGAAAAACAATGTCTTCATTTAAGTCAATTAAGATCTTATAAGAAACAGGGAATGCTAGGCAAGTACTTCTAATTTGAACAGGAAGAGTTGAGACTAGAAATCAGGAATTCAGATATAACAATTTCAATTCATATACGGGGAGCATAAGGACCCAAAAATACCTAAAGGGCAATCTATTTGCAAATAAGTTCGATTACAAACTCGTCACCTCGCGTGCGCTGACTACAATCAACATAGAAGACTCAATCCTAAGGGGTAGTTCCCCCACACAAGGTTAGGCAAGATACTTACCTCGACTCTAAGAATCCAAATCAAGCCTCTAGCATCGCTTTCCTTATGAACCCGACTCCAAATCAATCATATCTATACATAATCGACTCAATAACATCAATAAATGGTAAACAATGCAATTTAAATGCCTAATTATAGATTTCCCAACATTCTTCCAAAATTTCCAAAAATCAACCCCGGGCCTGCTTGGTCGAAACACGAGATTCGGACCAAAACCCAATCACCCATTCACCCACGAGCCCGAATATATAAATTTTTTTGAAATCCGACCCCAAAACAAGGTCAAATTCCCAAATATTCAAAAAGCCCTAACTCTACCAAAAATTCCAATTTCTACCTTTGATTTCATGTTTTTAGGCCTAGAATCTAATAGATGTTGATGAAAATGGAAGGAAACGATTTAAAGATTACTTACCTAAAAGATTATGGTGAAGAAGCTCTTCAAAAATCGTCTATGAGGTTTGGAGAAGAAGAGGGTTTATGAATCTTGGTAGAAATCCCGAAATGGTTCTGTTTTTAGACTTAGAAATAACTGGGCGATCTTACTCAGTGCGATCGCGGCACGTGCCGTGCGTTCACAGGCTATCCTAACCTTCCTTCCGCGATCGCGCCCCGACTGGTGCGTTCGCACAAGCTTCGCACCACCCAGACCCCCATACCCCACACTACCATGTGCGTTCGCACAACCATAAGTGCGTTCGCATAGGGTCTTCTCGCTATAGGTCCGCATTCGCACCCTTGGGGTTGCGTTCGAATAGAGTAAAGTTTACCTAGACCCCCAGACCTCACACTACCCTAGGCATTCACACTCCCTTGAGTGCGTTCGCATAGGGAAATTACCTGGACACCAGCAACAGAAATAAATCACCAGATTTTTACCAAGTTTTGCACTCCGACACTTGCCCGGAACTTTCCCGAGCCCTCGTGGATCAAAGATAAATACACACACAACCTCATAAACATCCTACATACTTATTCAATTAATTAAACCACCCAAATAACATCATAAACTTCGAATTAAACCTCAAAATATAAATTCTCAAAAACTTCATAAACTTCAAATTTTGCATTTAAGGTCAGAATCACACCAAACGAAGTCCTTTTATTTCCAAACTTCACATATAATACATATAAAACATATTGAACCTGTTTCGGGCTCCGAAACCAAGATGCAGGCCCGATACCACAGTTTTCACATAACATTTCATTTTCAAAAACCTTTATATTTTTCAGAAAATAATTTTCTTTATTAATTCATTTCTCGGACTTGGGACCTCGGAATTTGATTCGGGGCATACATCCAAGTCCCATATTTCCTACGGACCCTCCGGGACCGTCAAATCACAGGTCCGGCTCCGTTTACCAAAAACATTGATTGAAGTCAACTTTTTTCAAATTTCTAATACAAAAATTATCATTTTTATCAATTTTCACATAAGGGCTTCCTGGCTACACGCCCCGGCTGCGCACGCAAATTGAGGTGAGATAGAAGAAGGTTTTCACGACCTCGTAACAAAGAATTAGATAGAATATACGGGATGACCCTTTTGGGTCATCACAGATCATTCTTGTGTATGTGGATGTTCTCCTCATCATAGAAAGTTGTGCAAAACTGATTAAGAAGGACAAAGACATACATAGTCAAAAACTTAAAGTAAAAGATCCGGTAGAGTTGAAATACTTTCTGGGAATACAAGTCCTAAGATCCAAGAGTGGAGTACAACAGAATTAGAGGAAATATGTGCTAGATTGATATCAGACATGGGATTAAGTGGAGCTAAACCTGCATGCAAAGCATTGGAAGTCAATTCAAAACTGACTTCAATAGAGTATGACAAGGCAAGTGGAATCGAAGGAGATGTCGCCTTACAGGATTCCAGCACTTACCAGAGGCTAGTAGGAAAACTTCTACATGTTACTATAACAAGGCCTGACATTAATTATGTTGTACAAGCCTTGAGCCAGTTTATGTAGGCACCAAAAAGGTCTCATTGGGATGCTGCCTTGAGAGTGGTAAGGTACTTGAAGAGTGCTCCAGGGCAGTGTGTATTACTGCAATCTGAATATGCTAAGGAGCTCACATGCTAGTGTGACTGAGATTGGGCTGCCTGTCTTAACACTAGAAGTTCTATTATTGGTTATGCAATCAAGTTTGGAAACTCATTGATCTCTTGGAAATTGAAGAAGCAACAGACTGTTTCAAGGAGTTCAACTGAAGCAAAATACAGAAGCATGGATGCAAGCATTGCAGAATTGACTTGGCTACTCGGTTTGTTCAAGGAGTTGGGTGTGGAAATAGTACAATCAGTCACAATACTCAGTGATAATAAGTCAGCCATTCAACTAGCCGATAATCATGTGCTTCATGAAAGAACAAAGCACATAGAGGTCGATTGTCATTTCATTAGAGACAAAATCAAGGAAGGGATTGTCAAGACAACATATGTCAGCACTAAGGATCAGTAGGCAGATTTGTTAACTAAAGCATTAGGGACTGCTCAACATGATTATCTACTTGGAAAGCTTGGAGTGTTCAATATTTTGCACCCTCCAGCTTGAGGGGGCATATTATGATATAAGCATATGAGAGTCACATGAGTAGTTAGTTAGTTAAGAAGGTGGTTAGTTTGTTATAATTAAGTTAAGGGTGTGTTAGTCTTTTCTGCTTTTACTTCTTCTTCTCTAGTATATATCGACTGTATATGGTAGTGGAGAGCAAGCTTTCTCATTCTCTCAATAACAGAACATTGTTCTAGAATTTTCCACCATTAACCACCTCAAGCAATTCACAATTTGACCCCCCTCCCCCCCCCCCCCCC